>DWKW01001292.1:0-13056 GCA_018250115.1 Doberes anticus | reverse complement strand
TCTAATGGTAAAATAATTTTTCAAATCGGTCTAGTAGTTTCGGAGCCTATTCAATACAAACAAACAAACAATCAAATATTTTCTCTTTGTAATATTAGTATAGATTTCTCCAATTCTACTTGATCAGACGCTTTGAATATTAGGGATGCTACGCTACAGAGAGGGTACGCTACAGAGATGGTAGACACAGGGGTTTTTACAATGCATTACTGTAGAGCAGTGCACTTTGCAGCGACAGTGTCGCGGGAGGAAGTACAGCGAGAGGCTATAAGTTGTGTAGGTAGATTTGCATACCTAGAGGGCGCCACCTGTCCGGAACGGGTAAACGGAATCAAAGAGCAATCAGTGTAACTTCTTTTCAAAAGAGGAAAGAAAGCATTTCGTCGACACTAAATATTTTATAGTTACGGTAATTCTTTGAATTTATTTTCAAGTTTTAAACATACATGAAAGCAGTTTTTGAACGAATCGTTTAAAATAATTTGTCAATGAAAGTGAAAAAAAGAACGCTAATTTGTTCAGGAGTGTTGTCTTTCCCTATTTGAGGGGTAAGGGGAAACACAGCAATTCTCACACTGCTGCTTTACGGCAGAAATAAGCAGCAGCAGCAGTGGTACCGCTTTAGGCGAGCGTTCGACATAAGACTATAATACCATAAAATATATTCATCTGGGTATAATGCATCCATCAACCCATTATTGTCCCACCGCTGGCCTTGAGTCTCTAGGAGATAAGAGTGTTTAGGCCATAATCCACCACTCTGGCTGAGTGCGAATTGGCGGACTTCACGTTCTGAGAACATTTTGGAGAACTTTCTTACAGGTTTCCTTATATTTTCCTTCACCGTTTAAGCCAATGATATTCATTAATTACAAATAACAATTCCAACATTTCGAGGTGCGTGCTGGGATTCGAACCGCGACCCACCCGAGCGGCAGGTTATTTAGGAGCCTATTTCTGCCGAAAAGCAGCAGTGTGAGAACTGGTGTGTTTCGGTTTGAAGGGTGCAATTAGGCAGAAGACACTGGACAAGAGGCTTTTCAACTTAGTCCTCAGGAGTAGCAACGCATCCACATACTACTTCAGATAGGACTTTCGTCCTAGTTGAGATTTGATGTGGGTGTCCAAAAAATCCAAGATAAAATTTATAAACAAAACAGATCGTATAATTCATGAACAAACGAACGTTTCAGTATAAATCGAGTCCATATTTGTCTTCACTCGTGCGGCCAATGCATCCGTTTGCATAACAATGTACACCACTATATAGTTATTCAAGTTTATCGATGTGATTCGATTATAATTCGATTTCGTAATTCGGTCATGTTGCATCGATGAATCAGTATCAAAGTGTACACAGAGTACATTATTATGATGATGAGGTCGATAACTCGTTATCGTGTTATAACAGACTTCACTGAAACTGCAAATACCGTTGTAATTTCCTAACGTTTAATACGTAATATAAGAACAGTGAAAGTCTGGTGGTTTAGAATCGGCGGGGTCTTGGTTCAAATTCAAGAGTACATGTCTGATTTTTCTAAGTTTCACAGGTATTAGCTATTGATTGATTTTCACTTGACGTGAGTTCTTGATCGAACTTGGCCACACCATTATGTTAGATTACTTGAAGTTAAATTCATCTGGGAAGAAACTCATCGCCAGCAGTGGGATGGTAGGAAAGGGTGGAAGACTCGATGATAACTTCATAAACGTCCAAGACGAGACTCATGCAGAATGACCGTGTGCAGTTGTTGATGATTTTGAAAATGATAATATTCATGACGTTTGTTCCTATTTTTTTTTTATATTAACGAAATAGCAAATGAGCATGCAGGCGCCGTGTTATTAAGTGATCACTGCAGCCGATGGAAATCCAGCCAGCCCGCGTCAATCCTCAACTAGGGCGGAAGGTCCTATCTAAGGTTGTACGTGAAAGAATTGGTACTGTTGAGGGCAAAATTAGAATTCCTCCTGCCCAGTGCCTTCCGCCTAAAAATACCCTTTAACCCGAAAAAATAGCAACAGAACAATTACACAACAGAACAAGAACAGCTTTTTAGCACATGAATATGTGCTACGATGGTACCTCCGCAGGCGAACCTTCGGTACAAGACTCTACCACCATCATAATGTTGACTTTCCAAGTAAAGTTTTGATTGGATGAATCGAAGCATCGATAATTGCTGTGATAAAGATACCATTTCGTTTGGTTTCGTTTCGTTTTCTAACAAAAGTAAATTAAATATGTATATTGAGATGTGCAAACTTTCGTTTTTTTTAAGTATAATTTTGCTTAAATTATACTTTATAAAAAGTTTAAGCTTGTTAGGACGCCCTTTGATATAACCATATCGATGCTCGACTCATCTATTGATTACGTTTTATTTATTTACAAATCTATGAACAAACGCATGTTTTTTTACTTAAGAAACCGTACTGCCTGCGTCCTTTAATCAGTGACCATGGATGGCGTTCTGAGTTCTATTAAGTAGCTGTAATAATTATTATTCTGAATTTAAAAAAAAATACATGTATGTAAATACACAGTTTCAAAGTAAGTTCCAATTACAAAAGAAATATATATTAGTGGCCCCACACCCGCCACTAACGGTGAGCTCCGTCCATACTATGAGCCCTCCCTAATTTCGTTAAAAGATATTTATTTATTTACGAGTATTTTCAATTTCGTACATCATATCGTCACTAAACTGTCAACTCTAAGAAGAGACTCGTGCCCAGCTGCGGAATGGGTTCAAGATGACATGAACCCAACCTTAAAAATACGCTGTCAAAATTTCCCTTTCCTGCTTTTTTAATCAAAATTAATTGAATATTAATTTTTTAATGCCTTATTTTTTTACGTTTATAGGTACGGTGGGTTAATTAGATATATTTAATATGCTATTTATCACAGTTTCTGCTAGAATTTGCAGTGAGAAAAAAATAAAGCTTCCCTTTTCGTAACCTTAAATATACGGAACGTTGAACTTTGAAATTGTGTAAAAACGTATTGCTGTTCTTCTTCTTATACTGATTCTGATACTTATACTCGTTGTGGATGGACATCGTTCTTTAATTTTTTAATATTTGTATTAATAGAACAGCAAACGAGCATGCAGGCCACCTGATGATAAGTTGTGTGATTTATCATAATTGGGTATAAGTTAAGTCGATTATTTATGTAAAATATAATAGCCCACTAATAAATGGATGTCAAAATATGTTTAATGCAACTAATATTAAATATAATCCATATTAATATTAAGTCTCGTGAATGCAAATGTAACTTTAAGGTCGTACACATATATACAAGACACGAACAAAAAATGTTTATGTCTAAAGTTACGACATGTAGTCTTCTGTCTTCTTACTGTTACTTCTTTTTCGTTCTTCTCCTAATGCTGAAATCACAGTAATGGGAACCCTCTGAATTGTCCCATTGAAAGGAGTTATGATAAGTGGCATGGCATCAGAAGAGGTAACCACAAAAAGTGTTTTCTTTCTACTAGACATTTTCTTATTATTTTTATGATCGTTCTTGTTTTCAGTTTTGAATATTGAAATCTAAAATATAGAATCTGGAAGTATGTTTAGTCTGCAGTATTCTACACAGGTTTCAAATTTTTACATTCTAACTTTTATTAGCGTCTTCGTCCATATAGATTTATAACAAACGAAGCCTAGTAAAAAAATACGTTTCGTAATAATCCCGAGCTTTCACGGAGTGAAATGTATATTTTAGTTCAGGATACATTTATCTGTAAGTTATTGTATATTATTATAAGTTTATCTGTAAGATTATTTCATTACAAGCGATTCAATTCATTTATAAGCGATAGTGGTGACAGCCCAGTGGTTTGAAATCGGTTTTCCGCTTCGGTTTCCGAAAACGGATTTTGGTTCCAACACCAGGATGCACCTGTAATTTATAAAGTTAAATACACATTGCAGCAAAGGCAAACATGGTAAGGCGATCTGCGTGACAAGACTTTATAAGTTATGTATTGTTGCCAGGTCGTTAAGTACTTGACCAGCACGGTGCACTATAGTCATAACCCTCTTTATATCTAAGAGCCTTGATGGAACAAATAAAGAAAAGAACTGACGACCAGCGTGTGTTTTTAAGTCCTTCCTTGGAAGGACCTTCCTAGAATAGTAACTGTTTAAGATAATCAAGTTTGATTAACTAAAACAATTAATAACTATATTTTCATTGAAAATTCTTAACTATTTCTTGCTATTGTTAAATTAATTTAGAAAAATAGATTATTTGGTCGTTGGCGGTGGGGAAGTTTTCTTTTCAATACTGATACATGTTTCGCCTATTATGCATCACGAGGTCCGTCCCTTCTAAAAGTTTCCCTTTACGAACCTTTACAGCTTCATCGGTGCCTATAGCAGATCACAGGGATTGTAAGTCCGCGTAATTATTGTTTGATATAGATTTAGGAAAATATTCATTGTCGTCAAATATAGCAAACTATCGTCCCGCGTCATTCTGTGAGGCTCGACCACGCTTAGGGCCTTCCACCACTTGTCATCATTAAAAAATACTGAACGGTAAGATGTCACAATCATAAGAATATGTTTTGTTTTGCAAGATATTAATTAAATCGAACTTTATAAAATTCACTGGCTTTTTGTGGTGCAAATTATTACGCTTAAAGTCG
Source organism: Doberes anticus (assembly GCA_018250115.1). NCBI lineage: Eukaryota > Metazoa > Arthropoda > Insecta > Lepidoptera > Hesperiidae > Doberes > Doberes anticus. The sequence continues at coordinate 8,383 of DWKW01001292.1, read as the reverse complement.
TGACGTGTACTCTTTCGTCTTCTCTATTGCCACTATTATTCTTCATTCTTCCTCCAATGCTGATATCACAGTTATGGAGATAACTCGTCTCAGTGTCATCATTGAAAAACGGAATGACACCACACGAGTTAGCCACAAAACGTGCTTTATTTCTATTAGACATTTTCTTTCTCTTTCTTTGACAGTTCTTTTTTTTCGTTTTCAATATTTAAATGTTCTAAAATGTACGATTTACTGCATGCAATATAAGTAGGAGCTGTTTCAAGGTTACTCAAATTTTGCTTTACTTAAACAACTAAAATTTTACTAACTACTTGTGTACCTTTATTTTATTGTTGTTAAAGTACTAAGTCCAATCTAAAGTCCTAAGAATAATATGTTTTGCAAGATTTTCAAGATGAACCTTTAGGAATAAAATATTCACGAAATATTATTTTGTGCAAAAAAATTCGAGTTATGTGTGTAACTGAGATAGATTTTTGTAAACTTACTTCGATAAATGGTTAATAAAATATTTAACAATAAAACTACGCGATACAACCATAACTACAGTAATAAAATAATACAATAAAAAAATTTGCTACGGTGAAAGTTAAAGATAAAGATGAAAATCTGTAGAGTTTTGTTTCTCCCTCGCTGCTACATAATAATATGGTCACGATGTTGGTGTGCATTGTTGATTTTGAATTGTTATTCAAGCTCAACAACGGACACCAGCGACGAGTACATCTGTGGTAACTTCCTGCTTCATTTTATCTCGTCCCGTCGACATTAATAAGTATAATGGCCACAAGCCCGTTTCGAAACTACAAACAACAGGTCCATCGATTCACGAAACAGTGGTACAGTGGTGCTACAGTAGTGGTACAGTGGTGGTACAGTGCACCATTATATTTATAATAAACTCATAAAATCGAAAACATATAAAGATTTTTCTTCTTTTCTTTTTTATTTGTACAGTTCCTTACTATAAACAAATAAAATTTTGCGATGTTTAATAATATAATATATGTTTATGCAAAACTACTAATAAATCGATAAAATGTATACCTACTATTAAATACAAATTTAAGTCAATACAAATGTGAGCTACATGTTGCAGACAAATAGATATACTCGTAAAAGTCATGCACAGAAAATTATTATGTTTAACGTCACGACGTGTACTCTTCTGTCTTCTTACGATTGCGTTAATCTTCCAATGCTAATGCCACAGTTAGGTAGATGCCTCGACGCGGTATCATACTGATACTGTACGAGTTAGCCATAAAACGTGTTATATTTCGACTAGACAATTGCGATCTGGACATTTTATCTTATACTAGTGAATTCATCGACACAAATTAATAACAGAGAAAATGTGAGGATAAAAGAACTATTCGTAAGAAACCTATATTAAATAATATAATATGACAATAATACAGAGTATAAAAATCACACACACAAAATTATTATGTTTAAAGTCAGGACGTATAATCTCTCGTCTTCTTACTATTGCGTTATTCTTCTTTGTTCTTCCTCCAACGCTGATATCACAGTTATGTAGATGACTCTCGGAGTGACGTCATTTAAAATGCTATTCAAAAATAGAACGACAAAACGAAAGGTAGCCACAAAACGTGTTTTATTTCTACTTAACATTTTCTTTCTCTTTTTTTGAAAGTTTTTCTTTTCCATTTTCAATACTTAAATGTTCTAAAATGTACATATGTATGTATTTATTTATCATAATATATGCTAACATAACAACATACGCTTGTGCAATGATACTGAAGACACGACACTTGTTTGCTTGTGCGTTCGTGCGAGATGAAACTATAGTATATAATATGATAACAAAAGTAAATACGTATGTCACCATTGATGATATTCTGGAAATCAAAAGTCAAGTAAGAAAAAAGTCGTAAAATCTGAAAATCCGTAACACGCGCAATTTATTATTTAATCTTGTTTAATCAACAAAACACATATGTATTACAAAATTATACAACAGGATTGTCCGCCAATCCGCATATGGCCAACATGGTGGACTATGGCCTAAACTCTCTCATCTCTGAGAGAAGACCCGTGCCCAGCAGTGGGACAATAATGGGTTGATGATGATGATGATGATGATGACAACAGGATTGAGTTAAGAAGAGAAGTTTTTTTTTTAGTACTCGTACGTAGAGGCATTTACAACTATGCATATTCATGTATCATGTTTATTGCTTATCGACGTACATGGCTTCCGGATAACGCATTCTGATCCGTCGTACATAGTACACGTAAAGTGTAGGTTTTTGTGCCAAATTAAATTGAACTTTTAACCAATCTTGCATTGAAAACCTCGCCTTTCAACTACGGGGTGTGGACGACATCCGTGAGCTACAATGATAACGTTGTATCCCGTCAGTTGCATGCACCTTTCTTATTAATTTTTATTGTCCAATTAATGAATGGTACTGGTATGAGGCATTGCTTACCGATACGAATAATTTTAAAGACGATGTTTCCTCACGACGATATATGCGACATAAATAACCTAGGAAACCGAATTTGCTTTTATGCTTTGCAATAATTCGGTGACTTAAGTTATTATGACCGCACAGTCTTTACAGAAACAGAACAGTAATTTCAAAACAAACCAAAAACTTCTTGTATCTTTAAGTATAAATTATATTAAAAATGATGTCTGGTAAATGATTTAAATTATGTTTATGTTAAACTACCAATAAATAGATAAAATAATCAGTGAATACAAATGATGAACGACTGATCACTGACTGAATGAATACAGCTGAATGTTGTATACAAATACATATAAAAGTCATGCACACAAAATTATTTTATTAATTTATTTATTATTTAAAAGGTTAGGACATGTATTCTTCCGTCTTCTTACGATTGCATTAATCTTTTTTGTAAATCTTCCAATGTTGATGTCACCGTTAAGTCGATGACTTGCCGCAGCATCATAATTTAAAATGCATTTCAAAAATTTATGATACCGTGCAAGTTAGCCACAAAACGTGTTTTATTTCTACTGAATATTTTCTTTGAAAGTTCTTCTTTTCCATTTTCAATATTTAATTGTTCTAAATTGTACGATCTGCTTCATGCGATATAAGTAGGAGTTGTTTCAAATTTACTAAAATTTTCCTTTACTCAAACAATAAAAACAATAAACAAAAAATCATTTCTTTTTTAATGGTGTTAAAAGATTTCAAAAATTTACCGGGTTGTAGTAAGGCACAACCACTGTGGCTGTTGCGGAATTAAAGGAGGGGGAAAAGTTAAAACGTACAAATCTTTTGCCTTTATTGCCTATTAGCAATTCCCCTACCAGCCTTTATAGCTTTACCGGGTTTTGCGGCAAACCACAGGGTCTTAGTAAGAAATTAGTTAAACCCAGAGACCTGACAGAAGCCAGGCATACAGTGTCAGAAACAGAGCATTGCTTATTCGTCTTAGGAACAGGATTGATGTTGAAGTGCTTTCTAAATAATTACGTAAAATTATTTGTTTCACATTGAAAAGCCAGTCAATCAAGTATGTATAATATTTCTCCTAATGTAACGTGATATCTAATAATTTGTAAAGGTTAAGTTGATTATTTGTAAGAAAGTAAATATTCTGTCAATAAATCGATGACAAATATACCAATGATGTGAGTTTTGATTGAAAGGTATAAAAACAAATGATTGTTTCGTAAGATTCCAGTGTTTTCACAAAATAAAAAGAACTTTAATCTGTACTACCGATAAACCATATTCGGAATAAACAATTATATTAATTCCGTATATGGTTTATCGGTGAGCCAATTTAGTCATCAATGTGTGATAGTAGTCTAGTATTGAAAACGGGCTCTCGCTCCGGTGGGTTCAAGTTGGAATAAAAATATAGGTTTAGACTTATCTTTCATAGACCACCCTCTCTCGAGTAATTTCAGATAGCGTATGTTTTATGGTATGTGAGTAGTTAGTGTATCAATTATATAGAAATTTTAGCTTTTTTAAATAGTTGAAATAGTTCTTCACACATTACTTTTATGTTTTATAGGTGCCGATAATTCATTACATTAATAATGGCCTCCTCCTTCCCCATAGCCATGCCCATTTCCTCCAGAGCCATAATATTTAAGTATTTATAGTTATATTAACCGAGAGAGTGTGAGTAAGGTACTAAACGACTATCTAATGTTTAAAAATCTCGATACTTATCCCAGCAGGGATATTTCGGTTCGTACGAGTATATAACAATTTCTGTTCAGGTCGGAGGGAGCGGTATTTTGTGGCCTAGTGTAAATAAAACAATACATTTATGAATGTTCATCGAAGCACACGTTTGTAGTTTAACGCTTATTTTATTTGAGCATTGCAGATTATGGCTCTCTGATAACTATTATGAAAATGTTTGGATTTTGGTAGTAATAATTAATAAATACAATGATAACACTCTTTACATAAAATAAGTAAGGACACATAAATATGAAAAAATACTGATGTAAATGAGTGTCCGATATACCGTACATAAAAAAAGATGAAATTTTCATCAACATTGACCTCTATAAACCTACTCTGCAGCGACATCTATACAGGCTCATATGTTATATTTTACTTAGTTTCAAATAGTTCATTGTGGTCACTTCTCATAAATAAACGTATTGAGGAAATAAAAATCGGAAGTTACAAAAAGCTAGCGATTCGCATTGAAACAAAACATTATTATCACTATCATAATATGTGCTACGATAACAACATATTATGCTTGTGCAATGATACTGAAGATGATGATAAATATGTACAACGATAAATACAGTTACTTAACGGAATGATTAAAAAAGTATATATAACATCATATGATGATATTCTGAATATCTATGTCAAGTAAGGAAAAATCTAAAAAATCAGAAACTCACACAAGTTATAAATTAACCTCGCTATGTCGACGAAACAACAGGCATAACAAAATTAAACAACAACCACTAAAACTCTATTTTAAATATACTTCAGAATGAAACTCCGGCTAATGAAATAACTGGTTGAAAGTGAAACCTAAACAGGAAGCAATAGGATCCGTGGTGTCGCTACTCACCAACAGCTTACTACGAAGCTGCCCTGCGGGAACTTTTCCTAAATGTTGATCATAAACAACGCTCCACACTCAGACGCTCACAGTAGGATTCCCAATGGCTTGGGTGTCATAGATTAACAGTACACAGAGAACAATACAGTTCTACATTTCGAATTTTGGGCCTATTATCCGCTGCCCAAGGTTCTCGAGAGGACATGGTAACCATGATGTGTCCCATCAAAAATAAATAGATATTCCTAAGGTTATTCAAAGAATCACTAGTAAAATATAATATGTTCATAGTGGGTAAATATTTAAATAAATTCAACGACAAATTGGGAAGGGGCCTACAAATATGAAAAGTTGTGAACATTAACATAAAAGTAAGAAACTAATGAAAAATAGTCAAAGTCAGTATAATCACTTTTGATTATACTGACTTTTACTATTCAATGCATGTCAAACTTTATTATTCAAATGCATGTAAAACACAAATTATATTATACATAATTGACGTTGTTAATGATCCCCGTTCGATTTCCCATTTAATAAATGCAATCGAAGCAAACTCACAACTTGACCGGTTATTCATATAAACACGTTGCAGACAAATTATGATGTGGTTTAGTAGTAATTAAAGTTCAGTAAACCTAATTGCTATCGCTTATCTCTGTTCGCGAATGCACAGTATAATTACACGAACGACCTACCAAAGAAGAAAAACAGGCAGTCAGCAATGAAACTTTAAACTGAAAATGAAACAAACGAAACAAAAACTTACCACTATGATGTGCGGTGCAGATGTTGTTTAGTGTTGCAAATGTTGATGACAGCAACGACTAGTTGTAATAACATTTTTCGTATTATCAAGAGACGAAAAATGTTACTCCATCTAGTCATTCCTGCGTTGACGCATGGATCAAAGGCGATGTTAACCTCGATTGTCTGATGTTCTATAGATGACGATTTCCATAAGAAGTCGTAAAATTTAGCAAAAGCAGATGGCACCAAATTTAGTGTATAATGTATTAAACCTGTTTTCTTCACGTTTAAAAAAAAAAAAAATATAAACCATACAAGTAAAAATATAATAGGTAAATGATATATTAAAGTTCAATTATTATTATAATTTATGAAATATGTGTAGTTAATGTCAAAATCACAGTGTTATGATACTGATGACACCACTTATAATAATTGAAATGGTAAATGTAGTAAAATAATGGAAAACTGTGTGCTTGTGCGTGTGTGTACAATAGTATGTGTAAATGATTACAAATGTATGTACCTACGTGACTATATTCTGAAAACAAGTCCAGTAAGAAAAAAGTCGTAAAATCTGAAAATCCGTAACACACTCAATTTATAAATTAATCTTGTTTTGACGACAAAATACATATATACATGTGTATTACATAACTATACATTAGGATTGAGCTATGAAGAAAACAACAGCAGTTTTTTAAATACATAGGTACATCCATGAAACATGTTTATTGCTTATCGACGTATATTGCTTCCAGATGATGCATGCTGATCCGTCAAATATAGGAGTCGTAAAGTTTAGGAATTCAAGCTAAATTGGATTGAATTTTTTACCAATCTTGGCTTGAATTCCTCGCCTTACAACTTCAAAGTGTGGACGTTATCCGTGAGCTTCAATGATAACGTTGTATCCCGTGACCTTCATGCACCTTTGCTACTGAATAAATGTGTAGGCAAAAATGTTAATAATGTAAGCAATACTTACCGAAACGAATAACTTTAAAGACGATGTTTCCTCACGATGATTATATGCGACATAAATAACCTAGGAAACCGAATTTGCTTTTATGCTTTGAAATAATTAGGTGACTTAAGTTATTACGACCGCACAGTCTTTACAGAAACCTGTTGCTTCTTCGTAATTTCAAAATGAACCAAAAAACTTCTTGTATCTTTATGTACGATATAGACATTTCAAAACATGTATACACAACACGGGTATATTTGCTACTATATAATTTACCAAATATACCCGAGGTAGCAAAGCAAACGCAATTACAATTTGAGGTTGCAGATTGAATGAGGCGATGATCTGCATGAGCTTCAAAAGAAAATTTACGATGTTTAAAATTATGTCTGATAAATGATATAATATATATTACGATTATGTAAAACTACCAATAAATCGATGAAATAATCGGTGAATACAAACGTGAGCTGAATGTTGTACACAAATACATATAAAAGTCACGCATACAAAATTATTATGATTAAGGTCACGATGTGTACTCTTCCGTCTTCTTACGATTGCGTTAATTTTTTCATAAATCTTCCAATGCTGATGTCACCGTCATGTAGACAACTCGTCACAGTATCATCATTTAAAATACTATGAAAAAATGATACGATACTGTACAAGTTAGCCACAAAACGTGTTTTATTTCTACTGAACATTTCCTTTCTCTTTCTTTGAAAGTTCTAAATTGTACCATCTGCTTCATACGATATAAGTAAGAGTTGTTTCAAATTTCCTTTAATTTTCATTTACTCACGGTATAAAACAATTTTATACTAGTGCAATTTATTTTTAGTTTATTGTTGTTAAAAGATTTCGAAAATTCACCGGGTTGTTGTTAGGCACCACCTCTGTGGCTGTTGCGGAATTAAAGGAGGAGGAGAAGTTAAAACGTATATTTTTTTTTAGCCTTTTATGCCTCACATGGCCGTTATTCCCATAATATTATATGAAATTGCCCAACCAGCCTTTACAGCTTTACCGGATTTTGCGGCAAACCACAGGATCTCAGTAAGAAATTAGATAAACCCAGAGACCTGACAGAAGCCAGGCATCCAGTGGCTGTAAAAAGCTTTACTTATTCGTCCTAGGAATGGGGTTGATATCTGAAGTGCTATAAATATTGTAAATATTCTGTTAATAAATCAATGACAAATATGCCTATGATGTGAGTTTTAGATTGGAAGGTACGAAATCAAATTATTGTTTCGTAAGAATCCGCTGTTTTCACGGAATAAAAAGTACATTAATCTGTACTACCGACAAAACATATTCGGAACTAATAATTATGTTGATTCCGGATATGGTTTATTGGTGAGAAAATTTAGTCATCAATGTGTGATAGCAGTCTTAGTATTAAATCGGGTGCTCGCTCCGGTGGGTTCAAGTTCGAATAAAAATATAGGTTTAGACTTATCTTTCATCCCTCTCTCGGGTTATTTCATATAGCGTATGTTTTATGGTATGTAAGTATGTGATATTGTATCAATTATTATTAAATTTTGGCTTTTTTAAATAGTTGAAATAGTTCTTCACACATAACTTTTA
>DWKW01001291.1:0-13062 GCA_018250115.1 Doberes anticus | reverse complement strand
ACGTAATTGACGATAGGCAATAGTGCGAAAACTGAAAGCGGGTTGATGCCTTCTGGCATTTTTTTTTTTATTCAAACGGAATTCAAACGAGCATGCAGGCCACCTGATATTAAATGGTTACTGCCGCCCATGGACATCCACATCAAACCTCATCTAGGACTGCTCCTGAGGCTAAGTTGGAATTTGGAACACAGCAGTTCTCACACTGATGCTTGCGGCATCAGAGTTCTCACACGGCAGAAATAGGGCTGCAGTGGTGCCGCCGCAGGCGAGCCTTTGCATTAGATTCTACCACCATCGACCATGTAATCCACCATCTAATAATAAATTGTCATTTATTATTAGATGTCTATTTATATCTCTAATACATATAAGCTAGGAAAGTAAGTTGTATAAGGCAAAATGATTTCCGATATCAAGAATAGAAATCGAAATATAAAATATTAATATTTGTTTCAGTCTTATCACTAAAGGTTTCTTTTTTATTAAATAAAAATGTTTGATTCTGAAATTTCAATATAAAATTGAAGAAAGAGGCTGATTCAAAAAACTGGGCTAACTCATATTTATTTTCTTATCTTTTAAAAATATACTTCATAATATTTATAAGAATCTGAAATGTAATTCGATATGAAAAGCTAATATGGACTTTTTAAAGGAATCCTAAGGACGTGATCCAATCACATCTGAATATTGAACTGTTATAGATATTTAGAAAAAGATAAGATACACTGATATTAAGGCATAAATATACTAGTTAGACACTGATTAGAATTTATTTTTATAAATATTTCTACAAAAAAAATATTATTGATTACGTAGTGTTACAATTTTTTTTTATGCCGTTCTTCGAATTAGGCAAAATAGAGAAAATGTAGTTTAAAAAGTGGTGCCTTTAACGTTATTGGTATAAATGAGTATAATAAAACATACAAACACAATTCAAAAAATACTTCACGTAATATTTCCATGCGTTTATTATTTACCTATCGTAAAATTTTATTTTTGGTTGTGAGCTAGCTCTTATTCAGCTGCGTTCCGATAAATGTACCTGAGGGTTAACTTGTAAATACGACGTACAATCAGAAACACTTTTTTGATATTTCTAGGTATTATTTACTAGGTTTTTGCTATAAAGCAAGTACTCACGATAGCTAATATAAGGATATTTCGGCCTAGTTAAATCGATCGTGGTCAAAGCCAAATCTTTTGGTGATGACATTTAATAAGTAACATACTTATAGCTAACACTAGAATTCCCTCTGTCGCGCGTGCAGTGGACACATACAGAAACAAGTGTCTGTAACATAGGAATATAAATTTATCATTCACGTTTCTGCTCCACTGGGAATCGAACCCAGGTGCCCTTCCTAACGGCAGACTATCATGTTGAACACTGCGCCACACGTGCCTCATTAGTCGGAAAGTAATAATTTAAAAGAATATTTAATAGTGTTTTGCAAACGCATGAAATAATGTGAGGTACGACAAGATGTTTTCTTATTAATGAGTTAGCTACGAATTTTTGTAAAAAACTGACAGTCTTATTTTTGGGTTTTAACTGGTTCAACAAATCATTGTTAACCGTCACAATTTAACCATTTTCAATAACAGTTCGTGCAGTTCCGATAGTTCTTGTGCTCATAATTGATAGGTATGCTATGTATTAAAGATAGACAACAGTCGTTTCCTCGGGCGTCCGGTTGCGACATCATGCGGCGTGTCGTAAATTACAGACTGTTTTAACTATATTTATATGGGATTACATTGATCAAATACTGTTTGCTAATAAATTGTAACTTACAAGAGATGGGTATGAAAGTTGTTTAACGTTTAACATATTTCATATCGGAATCCGTTTCATCAACAAGTATAATGTTTGCTGCGTGTGACTAATAAATATCCACTAGTTATTTATGACGTGGTCACCTCTGCTTCGGCGCTGTGGGAATGTTAAGTTAATGTTGTTGATGTCTATTGTGAATTTAAACGTACCCTTAAGAATAGGAACGCGACAGAATTCACTGAAGGATGTGCTACCGGCGGTTAACCTCTCGCTTCGGTTCAAATCCCGGCACGCATCTCTAAATTGTTATGTAAAATCGTTTGAAAGTTATGTGTACATTAAAAATATATCATCACACGGTTTAACGGAGAAGGAAAACATCGTGAGGAAACCTGCATGCTTGAGATTTCTTCAAAAATTAAGTTCGCCAATTGGCCAGTGTGGTGGACGATGGCCTAAAACACTCATCTCTTAGAGGTGACCCACGCCCGGCAGTGGGACAATATGGGTTGATGAGGACAATAGATACACATAGTTTATGTGTAGAGTGCATACAATTAATTCGTATCAATTTAGCATAAGAAAGTTACTTAAGTAAAAATTCATTTATTTTCAACTTTCAACGAGGATGAAAATATTCAATTTTCCTTTACAGTTTCTCGTCTTCGTTGTCCATTCCGCTTGCCATTCCGTTGATTACTATCTAATTTATTATCTATTAGTACTTTATAATTTAACGTTTTATTTTAGTCATTAATAACGTTCAAATTATTTCATTCCAAAACGTTGTTCTCTAATGAGATATCTTCTATCGTATTTTATTGATTTTTGATGACTTGATGATTTCGTCGTTGAGCTAGAAGGTTGCAATAATTCTAAGATCTTTGGATATAGTTAACAAAGAGAATGAATTTCCAGTAATGATGGTGGTAGAGTCTTATGTTCAATGTTCCCCTATGGCGGCAACACCACTGCACCAATTTCTGCCGCAATGCAGCGGTGTGGTAACTACTGTGTTTCGTTTTGAAGGGTAGGTAGGCAGAAGACACTGGACAGGAGGCATTCCAACTTAGTCCTCAGAAGTAGCAACCTATTCACAAACGACCTCAGGTAGGACTTCCGTCCTAATTGAGGTTTTATGTGGATGTCCATGGGCTGCAAAGACCACTTAATATTAGGTGGCCTGCATGCTCGTTTACTATTCCGTTTGTTAAAAAATATATATATACATATTTTTGTTAACATGAACGCGTTTCTCTACGATTAATTGATGAATTATCTTATATTTCCATGGTGCTTGAAATACGGCAATTCAAAAGAAAATGAGCTTTAATGATAAGATCTTAGATACAGATCGCCAAGGCTTCGTTAAAAGGCCGTGGGTAGACACATCGGCGCAGGAACATACAAAATTTATACGAGCCATACAAATTTAAATGCGCAAACATTTTATTCCTATAAATCAATACTATCAGCATTGTTAGCGCCTCTACGCAGACTTGGCAGAGTATTGTTGCTTGGACGGAAACCTGTTGAAGACTGGCTTTTTGTATAACTTATCCCGTATTATAATACCTTATGCCTTAAATATTACTATTTGAAATCGTTACAGATTTTATATTTATAAAGTAAAGTCGTTGGCATCTACATTTTTATTTTTAACGAAAATGACATCAAGAGTCATCATCGGGTCTCCTCTTAAAAATTAGAGGGTTTAGAACATAGGCCACGCTGACCGCGAATTGGCAGACTTCACATGCCTTTGAGAACATTAAATAGAATCCACAGGCATGGAGTCTTCACGACGTTCTCCTTCACGGTAAAGAAATTGATAATTTATTGCCAAAGTCAAAAACGTTGTTGAATTTTCTCGTTGAGTTGCTTCACTTTAAATAGACTACAATGCTAAAAGAATCAGAAAGCATAACTATAGTTAAAACGACATCAGCTGCAATTTGACGACCCGTATGGCGGTCAGCCGTTCCGAGGATCCTGGGTTCGATTCCCAGCAGAGCAGAAATTTGAATTATGAATTTAGATTTCTATACCTGGTCTGTTTTTGTGCTTGTTTTTGTTTGTCCATGGCACCCACTACACAGGTTAAATCCTACTGTGGGGTTATAAGTGAGAAATGTTAAATATATTAAATGACGTTAACACTAGAAAGCAAGGCTCATTATTTTATTCAAAAAGATGTTTTAAGCTGTTTGTGCCAGAAGACACTGGACGGGAGGCATTCTAACTTAGTCTCAGAAGTATCAACGCACCACTTACGGAGAAACCTATGCCCAGCAGTGGACTCGATGAGTAAAATTGTTTCAAACTACATACATGATGATATCATTAACAAAGAATGTCTTTATCTTTGATACGTACTTTCTCTTCCGGTAAAAACTTTTACGTCGTAATTATTCTGGTTCTTCCCTTTCACACCGGAACACAATGCGTGTACAGCTGTTCCTCGGAGTGTCTGAAATAGTCGACAGGGTGGTTGACTGGTGCCAAGCGGGTGAATCCGAATGCCTAAGTCACATGCTATAACAAATCAAGGCCGATTTGTTGTTAATGTTAATGTCTACATGTTACTTGTTTTTTATATTTTGCAAGGTTTCCAGATTTATACTTTTACAACTAATTGATTAATGTACTAATTCAAGTTTATAACTGGTAATTGACCAACAAAGTTGTTTTAAGTATTATAAGTGATTTCGCTTGGAATGTCAATGGAATATTGATTTCAATAAAATAAAATGTCAAAGTAATAAATGAAATGTCTAAGGGATCTTATCATAATATATGTAAACACTTACTCAAAGTAATATTCACGTAAGACCCGAAGTATTACTTATTACCGTGTAATCTAATAGGCTATAGTCATTTATTAGCGTGCTTACGCGGGATAGTAAGCGACCGAGTCATTTATCCCGAGGCAATGTGTAAAAACTCCAAATAATACGTCTTGCGATCTGACTCAAAAACAATCGAGTAGTGAAGACGTCGGTCTTATCTCGTGTTTTATCTGGGGAACGTGACCCCGCTATCGCAGAGCGCGCCGCCCGCCCATCTCACCCACAGTTCTTCTGAGTTCAATGCAAATAAATATGACTTGGAGTGTATTCCACCCAACGAAAGCCATTAATTTAGGAACGCCGATCTGTCGTCCGATTGTTTACGGCGCACGGTAAGACCACCTCGTCCGTTTATTAATTGATCTCCCGATAAGTATTTATTTCTTGTAGTGATTTACAAAGGCTTACGTATTTTTTTTCGATTGTAGCAATTCACCGTGTAACAAATGGCGTGGAAGGATAAAATGAACAGACACAAATAACTAATGCACGTCGTGCGATAACTTGTGCGTTAAAAACATTTTATTTTATGATAAAAAATTGTACTGACTATATTCTCAGGTAGTTAGTATAATGCGAACATTAAGCAAAAGGCAAAATGTTCAATACGTTTTCAATTATGAAGCTATTTGTCATGGTTTGCTTACATATTCATCAGTTATTATGGTATGTTTCTACGTACCGGATAAACGTTCAACAGCTAACGGCCTGGTAATACAATAAATGAATTTACGGTCATTAAAAAATATCGTTAAAATCTTTTCAAATTTTTAGTTACAATAGTACTTTGTTTCTTTATAATTTCGTTTACTTTAAAAAGTAGGAGGATATTAATTCCTCAGCTTCGTATTTCCTAAATTTACTTTTCTTCGATTAATTGTAGTTTAATGTTTTAATTCATACTAATGATCGCCATAATAAAAAAATAAAATGAACTCTTTTTTTGCCTTCACATACACTACAAAAATTATTGAAAGGGAATATTGGAAATCGCACAAAATTGACAATCGATCATTGTCATTCGGTCAATCTGACATTTCAAGTTTAATTGGCGACAACCTCTACTCTGTACGACTGTGGTAGTGTGGGTTTTTTTTTAATTAATTTAATGTATTTGTAGTGCATTATTACATAAAGATATTAGTTTTCTGCACTCCTCCATATAAACTTTAACTGTATTAAATTTTATACTCCTACGTCTGCGTAATTTTTGTATAAAGGAGTTCAAAGTTTTTGCTTCACCAACTTGAACCAAGATTCAATACTAGGTGTGTAAAAGAGGCCTGTACTTCTTTATTATACCTACAAACAGCGAAATTCTATGACAATTTTTTGTCGGTACGACCATACAAATAAACTATTTATTCATGGTATTTATCCATACATTTTTTAAAAGTACGTGTAAAGTACATACGCGTTCACTTGTGTTCCTGTTTGAAGGATATGGTGCGCAGATTTAATTAATACCGAGGCTAACGTAGCTCTCAGGATTATCTATAACTAGCTTAGAGTAGGTTGTCGACCTATTTAAAGCGTTCCATGGGTATTATGTCTCCTGTCATCCATAAATACATATCTGTAATAATTTACATAGTGCAATAATCAAAGAACTTGTAACTAAGTTTCATAAAATTTTAACTATAATATTTTTAATATCCTTAAGTCCTAAAGTCCAAGAAAAAAAAATATTTTATGCGCCAATCCAATAACTAAAGCGATAATTAAATTTATTTTCTATAATAGAATGTCAAGAACATGTCTAGCCCACTAACTAGTTCTTGTTGAATTATAAATCTGTACTACATTACTGCTACTCTGATTAATGTATATAAATCTATATTATATTAACGGAATAGCAAACACGCATGCAAGCCGCTTGATGTTAAGTCACTGTAGCTCGAAGTCCTATCTGAGACCCCATGTGGATGCAACACTCCTGAGGATTAAGGAGTCTCCATCCAGTGTATTTTTTCTACTCCTTCAAACTGAAACAGCAGTGCTCACACTTCTGCTTTACGGCAGAAACCGGTGCAGCGGCAGTGCCGCAGCAGACAATTTGCTAATGACAATTAAGTTCTAGTACGCATATAATTTCGAAAAATCGACTTACTTGCCGGGTTTTGAAACACAACCCACCGAAACAGGAGATCTAGATTCTTGACCGCGGTCACCACTCTCCTTACTTCTTTGCACGATACCAAAACCGAAAACGGTACATAAACAACATTACCTCAAATTTCGTGTACGTGTTTTCGAAGACAAAGAATGAAATATTTATTTCAAGATTTTTCGAAATTCCTATCAAACCGCTGTAAAATAAGGATATAAAGTTTAGGAAGAAATAACTCATCCAAATTCAAAAACTATATAGACAACAGAAAGACCTCTAAAACGAGATATATTTGTTTTTTTTCAATAAAATAGAATTCTTGGTAAATTTTTGAATATTTTGTTACCGCCGTTTTGAAACTGTAGGTTCTATTTGACCCATTTGACATTTAAAAGTTCGACCATCATTCAAACTGACGTCTGTCTACCAAACTACCAAAATTCTATATCCATAATGTATTTTGAAGCGAGTCCGACGAATAAAATCAACGGTACACTGAACTTCCTGACCGAAACGTACTCGTTGTTATGATGTGGGTCCAGTACTCCTGCACTTTAAGAATTGATGTGACCAATTGGTAGACATTATCATTTAAACTGGTTCACTATATAAATTTGGAGAAAGTCGGATAACTTCGAAGGTCAGAGCGAAACTTTTCACGAAAAAAATAGGTCAGCTTTCGTGATAGAATTTTATTTTCTCTGAAACTTTGTAATCTATCAACTTCCACTGAGTTCATAAATAACGCGAATATCTGACGAGCATAGAAAACATTTTTAACAAAAAAAAGCATAAAATTAATTTTAAACATCTGTGACTTACTGATCGATAACAAAATTTCCTTTCTTCATTTAAAAGAATAACCTTCATGTTTTAACTTAGTACGAAATTGGGACAAATTTAAAAATATTTATGGAAATCTTCATGGAACATCAATAAATCGCACGCGAATCATGATATATCTTGACTATTATATAAAAAATCGTGTAAATTAAGTACATCTGATCAATATTTTCGAAGTTCTACAAAGAAACGCCGCAACTGATAACAGTGTCAGTCGCATCGAATGTTTCAGCAAACTATAGAAACAGCGTAGAAGCCAAATCAAAAACAATTTATTGATTTTTTTTTAATTGAAACACATTTACTTATTTATTTATTCAAAAATTAAGTCATAGCAAATCTGGGCAACCCGACCTTAGATTGGTTGTGTTGGATGAGAATTATCCAAGAAAAAGGAAGTGAGTGATCGAAGCGAGCCGGTAAGTTTTAGGTCTTAAACCGATGCGTGGTCGGTCACATCTATCTTTATGCTTTAGAACCTGTGAAATTATGTTGGGACCACTATAGATTTAACGCGTTTAAATATCATTCAAGTAGGGTAAGGTAAACCTACTTAAGTTTCTCCGAAGCTCGAATAAACACAAAATTGTGAATTGAGATATTGTTTGTAACAAATATTATTTACCACAGAACAGTCAACAATGACTTCAAAAAATTCTGTAAAAACAGTCAGAATTTTATGGAAAGCGATTGAAGAAGCCAAGCCAAGTGTGTAAACCTTATCATAACGTAATTTTTTGCGTTTCTTACATTTCTCTGTAATTTAAAATCGTTCATGATAAATGCGGGCAGATCGTGTTAGTTAGTTGAGCGTAATGTATAATGATTTTTTGTCGCTGCAAAAGTAAACTGACAAGTAAAGATTTTATAAGATTTTATTCTTATCTAAATATAGATTTTTTTGCGTACCATACGTTTCTTTAATAGCGTGCAGTAGCCGGGGTGGCCTGGACGAAAAATTGTATAGTACTAAATTATGTACCTACTACGGTTGGCAACCCACATTTTATCCGTCTCTCGACACGGTCAGTACGACACTCTACTGTCGTACTGTCGTACCTACTGACCGCATAGGTGCCTAACCACCTACGAAGGCTACGACATAATTTGTGAACAAGTGCTTGCGCACTCAGGTATTATTGTCTGATATACGGCGCCGCGCCGGGCGTAATTCGTTGGAACAAGTTGCAGTTACAGGAAATTGAGGTAGGAGACTATTTGGGGTACCTATTCTATACATAGCATAGGTACGTGTAAGATATATTACTGCCTGCGAAGAACATGTAATTTAGAGATGACTAAATTAAAATCTTAATTATAAATATTAATTTTGAAACTAGTAGACAACTTTTACTAAGATTGAATCTTAGTTATTTTTAAAGTTTTATTTCAATTTTAAGAAAATCCATCCACTCAACTAACACTTCACTTCAAACTGATAGCCCACACTAGGATTTTCTGTGTAGTAGACACACAAAAACAATAACACCCAGGCGAGGAATCTAAATTATTATTTTTTAAATCTGACCAGCTGGAAATCTGATTTTTCGAACGGCAGATCGGTGTTGACTATTATGCCGTACGGGCCGTGCCGTTATTATTTCCATAAATTAGAACAGTAATTGTTGTTTAAAAATAGCCATCATATCCCTAATTGAAGATTGAAACTAAAAAATATTCTGTAAACAATGACAACTAATTTTCCAGAGATCGATAAGAGCGAATATATATCGTCAGACTTGTTTCTGAATTCGAGAACTCTCTGGTCCTGAGCCTCGAAATGGGGTCGACTTAATCATGTTGAGTTCAAGGCCCCTTCGTCATAGCGCCGAAGTTCCAGGACACACATAGAGTACTTCCCAGAGAGTTCCCATATGTGGGCTGGGGCACTGCTATACCAGCTTAATCCATTCAGAACCGCGCGGTCCGTATCCTCAACGACCCAAGATTGTCAGGCAGATTAGAGCCCGTCAGCTTGTGTAGGGATATAGGCTCTCTCTGTGTGTTTTACTGTGTAGTCAGTGAATCATGGTGAGTGGCGAGTAACATATGGTGGGTGTTCCGAAGAACTATCTGAAATTATGCCCACATTGCCTTTCCTCCATTTTACTACTGAAGATCCATCCCCATATTTTGGTTTTTGCGGTCCGATTTAAACTTTCGTACATGTAAGTTGTGGAATGATCTTCCTTCTGAGGCATGGGGTTCTTCAAAAAAGGCGCTGTAAAAGTTCTCCTTTGAAACGGCAAGACATTGGCGACTCCACTGGTGTTCAGGTGATGGTGTCACGACGGTGACCTCTTACCATCAGGTGATCCATTTTCTATTTGCTTGAGCTGACGGACCACTTGATGGTTAAGTTAGGTTTGTTGCTTGTTTGCATACAAAACATGCCCACACCTTATAAAGCCGTACTTTACAGGTTCAGTACTTTAAAATACATGTCAATTACCGGAAATAAAGCGAGCGTTCATAGCTATTGGAGCAGAAAAGTGGTAAACAATAGATTTTTTTTGTGAAAACAATATACAATCGTGTTATCAAAAAAAGTAAATCAAGTGATAACGAAATGACGTACAGACACCGGACACAGCCGCCGCGAGGGGACCCGACTGGTGACGCGATTATAACAATCAATATAAATAATGTTTAACTACTGGATTTCCACTCGTGACATCGTCGCTAAATAGAAATAAAATAACTATTGAACTTCCGAGTACGATAATCAAAACGACAAGATTATCGAGTCTTTCTCTTTGATCGATCATTTTTAAACGTATGGCAGAACTTTAATGCAAGTGACAAGAACAACTGTACAACGTTTAAACTAAATTGGATGAACGACGCGCGAAGTTTCATATAAGAAAAATATGTATGTATGACCTAACAAACAGACATATGTTTTCTCAACAGATTTTTTTAACATGTTAAAGTAGTAGTAAACGAGCATTTAGGCCACTCTTTATGATATAAAGAATGTAAATATATTAAACGAGTAACGAAAGAAAGGCTCGCACGGATACTGAGTAACATACCTTTTTTTTATTCAAACGGAATAGCGTACGAGCCTGATGTTAAGTGCACACTGCAACCCATGGACATCCGCATCAAACCTCAACTAGGACGGAAGTCCTATCTGAGGTTGTATGTGGAAGTGTTTCTACTCCTGAGGACTATGTTGGAATGCCTCCTGTCCAGTGTCTCCTGCCTAACTACACCCTTCAGTCCGAAACACAGTAGTTCTCACACTGCTGCTTTACGGCTGAAACAAGTGCTGCGGTGATGCCGCCGCAGGCGAGCTTTCGATATAAGACTTTACCACCATCAAACTACCAGACGTTCAGGGTTCACTACAGCCCATGGACATCATCTAATCTTTAACAAGACCAAAGTCCTATATGACTGTATGAGTTGTACGTACTCGTAAATTCTAAGTTGGAACGTCTGTCCAGTGCATAATCTGCATAACCACTCTCTTGAAACCTAAATAAAATAGTGCGAGCACTCCTGCTTTACGGTAGAAATATGTACAACAGTGGTATAACAGCAGACGAGATTCGTTCAAACTTTTATGCATAAAGGTATTAAATTTGAATTACACTAGATATCATGTTTTCAACGGTAAATATAGATATTATTTAGTTCGGATTTATATCGAATTACTTGTCTATGAACCACGCCAATGGAATGGTGCTGCTTAACTTAACAATCAATAGAAATAAATAGGCGCCGTAGACAACGTGCGGTCTGCCACTCGGAGGGTCTTGGGTACCCAGCAGCATAGAAATTTTAATGATGAATTAAGATTTCTGTACCCGGTCTGGGTATTTGTGTACTTGTTTCTGTGTGCGTTCATGGCACCCACGACACAGGGAATCCTAGTGTTAACGTCACGTAAAGTAAACATTAACGTTAATTCAAATTAACGTGCACTTCCAATTATGCAAATCTCGCCAACATTAAGGCAAGGATCTTGATTCAAAGAACTAATTTAACCATAAACAAACCATAAATCGTTTATCTTCAGTAGAGTGTTTGTTATTCATTTAATGTAATATCCATTTTTGAAATCATTACTTAACACTTAACATAAATTTTCAACTAAATACAATTTTAACACTGAAATCTGTGTCGAGTATAAAACCAAAACTAACAGTCTCAATATCTAAACACTGTTATCATGTTGTTATTTTGATCTGGAGTTAATGAAGATTTCAGGGCACATTATTTAATTAGTATATAACTCGAGTTTAAATAAACAGATGCGAATTACAAATATGCAGAGCGAAATTATCATCCTATTTAATGGCATTATAAAGCTAATACTTCTACGATGCAGTTATAGACATATTTGGCGTATTATAAACTACTCATACCTCATCACATAACGTTGAAATCCTGATAAGGATATTGAATTATATTAATTTTATATAAGTATATCAGATTTTTAAGTGCGTCCTAGATTTACATTGGCCGATCCAATGGTTTGGCTCTCTCATGTATTCTTAAATAGAGAGAGATCGTGAATCGAGAGACGTGTAGCACGATCGCTTCCCGAAACGCAGTGTCCATTTCTAAAGAGAAGCCATAGAGTTTTAAATTAATTTTCGTTTTTAATATACTCACAAAATTAATATTTTATTTTGAACGTGGAGGGAGCGCCCACCTTTAGCTCCGCCCACCTCGTCATGATTTTATAAGCCCACAGTGCCTTAATATAAACGTCGCCAATGGACAGTTGCAACATAACCTTTGAACGCACAAGCTTATGTCGACTGCAATTCAAACGACACGCACTATGAGAGACGACACGTACTGTACCTAAGAGAGAAACTTCACCGAATAGTTAATGGTGTGCATTAATGTGCATTAATTTGTGCCTTAATCTGTCTACCTCTATCTAAATGAATATCTAAATAATAGGAACTGCGATTAGACGATAGTTCTTCCAGAGGTCAGCGATAAATGCATCACTAAGGCTAATTTAGTAGGTATGCCTAATTTCAACGTGAATTTGACTGCTACACACACATAAAATCGACAGTTGTTCAAGTAATGCTGCTTTGAGGCACCAGCAATGTTTTGCAGTCGGTATTAGCAGAGCTCCAGAATGTTCAGAATATTCAAAACTGGTATTCTAATCACTATATTCCACACTATAATTTCAAATAATATTGATATATCAAATAATGTGTGTATAGTTTGGTGCTTCATAAGGTTTCAGACTTTAATGTTTGCTTGAAAATCATTTATTACATTTGACAGCTTGATAACAAATTACTTAGTTTTATTTTAATAAAAAAAATTGTGATTGTTATTATCCATTATTTATTATATAAATATTCGGTTTTATTTAGTGACATTTATACGTTCAAAATATTTATCAGTGAAAATCAAAACGTAAATATCGTAAGTTTATTATTAACTTCATATTTAGTTGATGAACTAATTCATGAGGTTATGCGCTATACATA
>DWKW01001290.1:0-13062 GCA_018250115.1 Doberes anticus | reverse complement strand
CTGCTACTCCCGAGGACTAAATTGGTATGCCTCCATGTACAATAAATTCATATAAGTTTAGTTACAACGCGGACGAATTCGCTGGCGTCATCTAGTGTATTCATAAAAATGACCACAAAAAATCTCCAGTTTTAAAGTTTACATTTTAAATTGAATCTGTATATCAAATACCACATTATAAAGTACTATTAGTCCTGAAGTACACTTTGTTTTAGATTTGTAAATGTTAGAAAATAGGCATTCCTAGCAAAGTTGTCCATGCATATATGTGACAAAAAGAGGTATTTAATTAATAAATATTATTTCCCAAGAATTCTGTTTTCTCAGTATTAAAAGTATCTTATAATTTAATTCAGAACATGGCCTATCTGTTTGCCAAATTTAATTTAAATCTATTCAGTTATTAATACATAACAAAGGAACAAATCAGTTACTTATGAGATATGTTACTGGAATAACAAGATCTGGGATATGGTCTGTCATAGTACCAAGTTTTATCCAAATTTGTTCAACATTTAATTAAGTTATTGGTGATTGAGTAACAAAAAATGAAATGTCTATGCACATTTATGAATTAGGATTCATCAAATATAATAACAGAAAATATTTAGGAAATACAGAATTATCCCAGATAGTCAGTTTTTGGGGCTAGTCTTTTTAACCAATATAAAAGAGTTAACAGTCTCAATTGTGAAAGTAATTAAGGGAAAGTGTGAAAGTAAGCCATTCTTTAGCTTGCCAAAGATTTTATAATCTCAGTGGTGCATAAGAAAGATAATCCATTAAAATCTGCACTGGTGTGGTGGCACATTTAAGTTATATTTGTTTGAATTCAATAAATATTACTTATTTAGCATTCATTATTTTATCAGTGATCAATATGAATGTTCAAGAGATTTATGGAAATGAGTTACCTTATGTTATTGTTTCTACTGCTTTGCTATATCCTAATTAGAGCACTCTGGCAGATTATGCTCCACACCTCTCTAGTTTGATGATGGACCCACACACACTCTGTTGGCAATTACAACATAGTTGTAATTGAAGCAACATAATCATTATTGCCATGTATACTTTAATTTTTTTGTTTCTGTGTAGAATTAGTGTTAATTACATTTATTTCATTGAAAAATCCGATTTAGGCATTTAGTCAGTCTTGAACCCTGCCATAAATTTGAATAAGATTGGTACAGTAGGACACGGATATAACTGGACCTCTTGGTAGTATGTGTTGTCATAGACTCATGAGGATAGGATTTAAGTAAGCATTTTTGTTACTTTTTTGCGGTGTTTTTTGTTATGCAGTGACCCTGTCATGGGCAGTAGTCTAGTTCAGCATTTCTTTACTATGGGATGGCATTGGCCCTGCAGATCATTCTTTTTTTGCAAGGATTCTGAAGTTGTGACTTAATGAATGTGTAAGTAGTTGCAGTGCAAAACATTGAAAAATAATTGTCTAATCTAACACAATTCATTATTCAAATCACACCTTTCGTTGATAACATTCAGTTATTTTGTGATTGATATTAGAGTTAAATGTCGATGGGTTTCACCATAAAGAAGTAGCAGCAGAGTTCTGCTGTGAGGTATTATGTTTGCCATTTCGTAAATGTTAGGTATACAATGAAGTTTAAATAAAAAAATTATCTTTTATGTAACAGAATAGCACACTGGCATGTAGGCCACCTGATGTTAAGTGGTCACAGCAGCCCAACAACATCCACACCTGAACACTTCGCTTTATGTTGGTAGTTTCTTATGCAAAATTGTGTGAACTGTTAGTGAAAGCTGAAGAAGCAATGAACCTGGCATTGGTGATTGTTTTTTTTTAAGTAAAAAAAGTTACAAACAAGTGCTTGCTTGTTGTTTAATTACATCCCATCCCATCATACTGAGTTTGTATAATATGATGCACTGCTACTCCAGAGGACTAGGTGGCACACCACCTGGTCCTTACCCTCAGTCTCGTGTAGTTTGCGGTAATCACAGCTTGCAAATAGAAACTTGACAGTATGAGCCGCCCAGCCTTACGGCAGAAATATATGCGGTCTCGGGGAAAAGATTAAAATTTTGTTAATTCAAATAAAAACATTTAATGAGAAGTATCTCAGAATTTCAAATTTGTAAATGTGATATTTTAACCGCAAATAATATACCCGTTTTCCACAATATAAACTGAGTTATTTTCTTTATCTTACTGTACATTTATAATATTCCTCCGCTTCCTTTGTTTGCAAAAATAAGAAAAATTGAACCGCGCCCTGTAAGCCGTGTTGCGTAATAATATGAAGTTAAGTAACCCTAAAACAGTTCCTGTGTAATATTACACTGCTTATAAATTTTAATTTGTATGGATATAGCCGACAACAAGTGACGTGTAAATGCCAGCGTGTTCTTTTAAAATATTTAGCTAAATTCTATGCTAGGATTAATGACTCTAATCAAAATAAAACCCCAAAACATGTTCTCGCATTCCTCATGTATTTCTTAGGGCTCTTAATGATTTGTTTTTGGCATAATAAACCATAATCTCTGGACACAAGATTCAATTTATTGAGTGATTCATTCGCACGCAGTTTGTGAATGGAAGTCTGGCATTAAAACTGATCAAGGACAAATTACGCTTGCTACTAGTCAAGTGCATACATTGCAACAAATTGTAGAACGGTATGTGATTAGGTTTTGTTATCTTGGAGTACAGAATGTTATAGAACATGAATATAATGCTACATCTGCGACAATTGTACATCTTATGATAATGATGAAATTATAGTCAAATACGTATTTTGGTATGTTTCGAAATTCAACTCCTAAGGAAGTAAAAAGGTGTGACGTTAGTTTCAACACGCCGATCTCAGAAAATACTAATCCGATTAGATCCGACAATATTTTTGCATTATATCGATTGTTTATGAAAGGTTCTAGGCCATATAACTTCGTGATTGACCACAACATGGCTGAGACATCTGAGCACAGCTAGTGTTTATTTATATTGAAAGGATAATTGCAGGTTTTAATCGTATTGATTTTTACAAGCTTTTGTTTAACTTGCCTCGTTCTTATGTCTGTCTGTCTACAACAAGATAAGATTAATATTAATAGTTCAGTAGTAAATATTGGTTTCGACGATAAAACATCAGCCTCCCTGCCAAAGTTCTACTTTATGTAACGTTATGGAATAGAATAAAAACGTATAGACTTGATTTAACGTAACAAAATTTAATTTTGTAGCCAGTAAACATACAACTGCCATACCTAGTTATCGACCGGGTTGGCGTACGTAGAAATGGAAACGGTTGGAAGCGTTTTGCACTTTGCTAGTACCTCTGAGGACCATAGTCAAAATGTCCTTAAAAATATAATATTTTATTTACGTATATTACATTACCAATTAGCATACAACAGTTGTTTTAGACAATACGTTTATATACTTTACCCTCTCTTGTAAGTTCTATGAGAACATAGGTATGAAGTTATTCTAGTTATTCTTACACTAAGGTTTTTTTTATACATAACTGCATACTACTACTACTACTACAGCAGTAGTAGTAGTATGCTACAGCATAGTATGAAACGTTAAATAAACAAACTAATCTATCTATTAATATTTTCTATACAGAAAACTGTTTGTCGGTGGTCTGTCGTGGGAAACATCCCAGGAGAATCTGCAGCGTTATTTCTCGCGGTACGGCGACGTGATCGACTGTGTCGTGATGAAGAACAGCGAGTCGGGCCGCTCGAGAGGCTTCGGCTTCGTCACGTTCGCGGAGCCCTCGCTGGTGAATGTTGTGCTGCAGAATGGGCCCCATCAACTTGATGGCAGGTAAGACTAATCGCTTCTCATTGTCAAGCAATCATAAAGCTTGTTTATGACGAGCATGGGTGATCTGCTAATGGGATAATTTACTTTGTGCTTCTCTGCTTTTTAGGGCAAGTTAGGTAGTCGGTCCAGAACAGTCAATCTTCATAGGATGGCTTATAATGAAAAATGGTTTTGAAATATTCAACCGTCTGTTAGATGTTTTAAATATGCTGGGACACTTCCGACAATCCGCATTGGTGCTTCTTTGTCAAAGAGTTGTGAACAGAAAGCAGTTCCCATGAATGTAAAAAGAGTTGCGTTCGTTACGTAATCCCGAGTGATGATCTTCTGATGGTTTTAGATCTGAATATTAAATCAGTGGTAGAGATGGCGCAAATCACTGTATTGCGTCATTGATACCACCTGTCTTTGGTATTAATAAATAACTAACGTAGTCAGGAGTTCCTTCAGTAGTGCAAAACGGAGAGACTAGTTATGTTATCATATTGGACTAACCATATTTATGACTAAAAACTCAAAATTTGAAAAGGAAAGATTTGTTTAAAAGATATAGTGAAGGCAGTAATTTGATAATCCGAGTAGTAAGCGATAATAACAAAACGCGAGTTGCAATAATTGTAACGATGCATCGATATTGATCTCGCATTTTAGTGTACATTACCGTAGACATCTTCGCCGGCGGCGCGGCATTTGTCGAGCGAACATGTTTGTTTCGATCGTACCACGATTGTAGCCATAGGAACGAGTTACCGGCTGAACTGCACGAATATTTGAACCTTTTGTTTAGTCTGCTGTTATATGTATATATGCACGCTTTGCGGTTGTAACAAATGTAAGTGAATATTGAGTGCTCATATATATCTTAAAGTTTTGCTCAAGAAACCCGCAAGTTCACTGCGGTCGGACGTGTGTGTACACGATGCCACGCAGAGTGTGTTATTTCAAACAAATTTTATATTAGTAAAATTACTATTACTAATTACGTAACACAGTATTAACAATAACTAATAATATATACAATTGTTAATGCATTATTAGCAGCGTTTTCTTTGTGACAATTTTGACGTCTAAATATTTATTGATACTATTTTGGATACAATTTTTTTTTGCCATTTTATTTGTCCACAAGAAATACCCAATGTAACATTAGCGGTTTCCATGAAAACAGTACGTTTTAAAATTTTTAATTTCAAACAAAGAAGAATGTTGCTGCTTTTCGTTGACCTAGCTTTTGTTTATGGCAACGTTGACAAAATGGCGCCCGCTTGATTTTGTCAGATAACTAATTGGGTTGGCGAACGGTATTTAAATTAATACAGATACACAGTTTTAGAGATAGGTATTAAACTGTTTGAGAATATTTACTGTAGATATTAATGATGGATCATTGTCATTTATTACTATCCCTTAGGGACCTTCATGCTACTTATTATTTTTTCGAGACCATTACTTATGTATATTTATTTATAAACGTACTAGATAGACACACGTCAATAATATAATGTACATTTTACTAAAAAGTAAAAATAAAGTCATTCATTTAAATGTTTTTTTTGTTCCCAAACTAGTCTCCACTTTCGTAAAGTTCACTAACCCCTATTAACCCTTGTAACGGAGTGAGCTAGTTGCAAAATTCATATCTCATCAACCCTTGTTGATGTTATGCACGGGAATTCACGATTTATGGTTCAGCGGTTTATTTAAAATGTTGAACCGTTAAAAAAAATGTTTTAATTTTGTGTGCAGTATTTTACAATAGCTGTTTCTACATTGAAACAAGCCACGCTCGCGCTGTCATGCCACGTAAAATGTGACCCAATTACACAAAAATAAACTGGCCGGTTTGACTTTGACACTAAACCAAAATCGCCAACATGAATGTAAACATTTTGATTACATGAACGTTATCTAACTAATAATTTGTCTTAAAATTGTCTTTAGTCGTCTTTAAAGGAATAATGTAAAACAAAATGGCGGCACAAGTCAGCCATTTCGTGAGTTCGAAACGTGTAGTTAGCCAGGTAGGCTATCGTAATAAAGTTTTATGTGTACAGTTGTACACGTGTTATTCATAATAATCTATTTGCAAGCTTTGGGTTTTAACATTAAATCATTTAAATTTAAAATTTTAATATTGACTGCTATGGATCACACTCCTTAAGTGGTTTAGCTCAGTATAATAATTGCTTACGTCTAATCTCGAGACCTTTCGAGTTTGCGCGCTGATATTATTCAATTGAGTGATATTAATAAACGGACTTATAAACAAACAACACTAACGCGGTCGTTACTCTAAAAAATAATAACTATAATTAAATATAATTAACTAGCAATCCGCGGTGGCTTCGCACGTGTGCAATTTACTAACGTGACGTCATTATGTTTAAAATACAGTCAGACACTAATATCGTTTTTGTTTTATACTACTTAGTGATACTTATTCTATAATCACTTTTATCTTGACTCCGTTAGATTTCTTTTGTCGTTTTTTAGCTGGAGACTACAATGCAAGTCAGATGGTTTTCATTGGTTTTACTAGCGGCACATTTCTGTCCTCATTGTGCGCAAATCAGATAAGAGGCTGAATAACGGAAGCGCGAACGTCTTGACAATTGTACCAGATTGACGTATTTGTATTTGTGTTACTGCGTTCCTTCGCGATGTTATCGCAACTTTACATGGTGTTTTTTTTTAGGTCTGTGTTAGTATGCCAGTGAAATAGACCGTAAAATCATTACGTACTAAGATTATTAAAACACAACTATAGTGCGATCGCGTAGCAATAGTTTTTCCATCATTTTTTGTCTCTTGTCGCTCACGAAAGTACTGCTGTCGCACAGAACTGTAATTAATGTGCGCGAGCTGTATAATCGTGATAATTGAGCAGTAATTGCGAGCATGCAAGAGAACTGATGTTAGTCAACCTCAAATACGACTGAAGTTCTATTTGAAGTCAAGCCACAGATGCGTTGGCATTCCCCGTCTACAAAGTTGCAGTCATTAGGGCTGTATCATTAGGGAATTAAATAAGATCAAGTTTAGCCTACGAACCAACGATTTCCTCTTACCAATACACGAACAAAATATGTTTCAAAACGCGAGTCTTACTTTCTACACGGGGTATTTTACTAACGATCTTTCTAACATAGGGTTCCCCCTCGTAATTATATGCATATGTAATTAAAAGTACGCCAACGGCTCCTGCCTACCCCTCGCTTGAGCGGCGGTCGAAGTAATCTGGCGATATTAATCGAGACCCGCTCCGGGGCCGACGACGCGACGTATCAAGTGACATTGAACGCAATGAATTGAATGCCGTACTGAGAAAAGGCGTACGAATGTACTCGGTTGGCTATAAACCAGTTACAGATCTAAAATATTTGTTTAGTGATAAGTTGTAATATAACAATAAATTTTAAAATGTTTTTTATGGGGTTATTTAAGGCTAACAAACAAAAGTACTGCTCGGGTACCAAACCGTTTATGTCGTTTTACGAAAGTATGTATTAAATGCAAAGAAGAAAGTTATTATAACAAAATTGAAACTGACTACTAAAGGCGGGACGGAGTAGGTATCGCCGCTGGAGCAAGGGTTAGAAAATATCTTTGTAGCGCAGTTTCAATGAGCCGACTAGTGGATGAATGGTTTTTATTAAATTAGTTAATTAATTATTAAGTAGTTAATTAAAGAATCAGGACAGGTTAGAGGTCACAAGCCCCATACGATTATTCACAGCGTAGTGACTGCCATAGACAGACAAAAACACGAAACAGTCAGATCGGGAATAGAAATAAAAATTAATCTTTTCCATTTCTGTCCTGCTGGGAGCTGATCACACGATCCTCTAAATGGTGGGCAAGCATGGTCACTACCGTTCACTCACGTGTAAAACCTTGCAGAGCTCTATTGATACATTGTTCCGGATAAATTAGGTGTCAATTGGTAAGGTTACGCTTAGACTTGTGATTTCTTTGTAGGCAAACCCGCCTTTATCGAGTAATTTGTCCCTTATATAAGTTTTACTAGTAATATGTTTTCACTCTACAATTTAATAAGCAAGATTTTATTCATACGTGTATATGGTGACTACCAAATGTGCAAAAAAATATGTTAGGGAAGTACCTACGTACTAATAATACCACCGCAATATTGTTATAGTGAGGTAGTTAGCGGTTAATGCATAAACTGGTTTATTAATCGTACTTACACGAAGTTATATATTTCGAATAAAAGTTACGGTTAAAACGAATGACTTATTCTGAGGTTATTAAGATGGGTTTTAACAAATTTAGTTTTGATAACAATGAACACTACTTTTTACTTCCATGCCTGATCCCACAGAATCAAAGTTCACATAGATTGAACAAAAACTAAACGCGACTTCATAACAAAAAACTGAAATATAGTCTCATTGTTGTAATTTTATTGCTGAAATATAATCCTGTCCTTGATGTGTAATCTTTTATTTGGAGTATGTTCTAAGCTAATAAATGCTGGTCGAGGTATTGATTAGCCCATCGATAGGATTATTCCAATAGCCTACCTGCGCCTAGATACATATTGGGTTTCCTCAAACCATACTTTCTCATAACGATTTCCCAGTCTATATCTATCTATACTGAAATATATGTATATAAATATGAAATACCATTGATTGACTGACACATCACGAAATTTCAAAAACTGCTTGAGCGATTTAGCTAATATTTGACGAGTAGGTAGTTTGTGGGGACTAGGTTAGTAGTAGGTTGTCAGCTAGGAGAGGATGTTGCGACGATCAAATTGAAGGGATATCGATAGCAGATTGGAATAAAAATTTGGTATGAAGGTAGACAATAAAAAAAAACATTTCATTTTTTTTTCTTCAGAGATGTATTACGGGTGGCCCAAAGAGTATTTCAACATATTATCCCTAAAAGTTGAACACTGTCGAAAATTGGTTTGAATAAAATAACTGTAGTGTTGAAAGAAAGTATCGCTTTAGGTTAAAAGCTATAGTTAGTTTATTTTGTTATTGTTTGTCACTACGAAATACTAAGAAATATTTTTAATATTTTAAACATGAACGTTAATCGCGATCATGGAATACTTCACAATGCGCGGTGTGTCGCGCACTTGACCGCTTATTTTATACTAAAAGGTGGATTTAATCGGGATGGTTTTAAGAATGTTTCATTAAAGTCTTGTCAGCCGTTTAAAAGTGATGACCTATTTGTGTGGGGGGTATTTTGAATTATACATTTAGAATTATAAGCATAGCTTTTTAGCTATTGCAGTTTTTTTTTCTTTACATTTCTGCCCACATCCAGGCAGTGTCGTCAACCATTTTTGTTGTCGGTGCGTTCAGATGTTTGTGGGATATTAACGCAAACCAGCATATACTCGGATGCTATTATGCATTTCGAGTCTACAAAGTTTGCTACAAAGTAACATTTATCTTTTAAAATGAAAATTAACTTATGGTGATGGCGTCTTAAGTCGAAGGCCTACTCTTGTACATATTTATGCCGTAGAGCAGCAGTGTTCGCTATGCTGTGTTTCGGTTTGAAGCGTATAGGTAGGTACAGGAGGCGTTCCAACTTAGTCCTCGGTAGTAGCAACGTATCCATGTACAAACCTCTGACAGAAATCCAATTTGAGGTTGGCGTGGATGTCCATGGGCTGTAGTGACCACTTAACATTACGTGCTCTACACGATGTACGATTTGTTACCCCTTTTATATAGAAAAGCATAGTATGTGACATGGAAGTATAGTAAGGTCTTGCAGAACGAAAAATTTGTACATCAGATAGTGATTTTCTCTGTTGCACACAAGTGCTGTCGCGAGGTGAAAATCTCGATGGCAATACCGCGCGAGTAACCGAAACAGGCATGGAAGATAATATGGACATGTACTAAAATATCCATAAATGTTACTTCTCTCAGAGATGTGATATCCTATCAGCAGATCTGCCACTGGAGAAATGTTACTAAAAGGTAGAATAAGCGTGTACTCAATAATTTACTATTATATTAAAAAGTTTGATGGTGGTAGTCTTATTTCGGAGGCTCGCCTTCGGCGGCACCACCGCTGCCCCTGTTTCTGCCGTAAAGCAATAGTGTGCGAACTGCTGTGTTTCGGTTTGAAGGGTGTAGTTAGGCAGACGATACTGGACGGGAGGCATTCCAACGTACTCCTCAGGAGTAGCAACACATCCACACACAACCTCAGCTGTGGATGCCTGCATGCTCGTTTGCTATTCTGCTAACATTTAAAAGAATGTAAACTTAGATAAACAGATTTATGTGCCAGAATTCCAACCGCACTTGTGGTGGGAAGACGGTATTTAAGACACTATCACGAACGTTATTCATCCAGCCCTCTCTCTACAGAACAATCGATCCGAAGCCGTGCAATCCGCGCACGCTGCAGAAGCCGAAGCGCGGCGGCGGCTACCCGAAGGTGTTCCTCGGGGGCCTGCCCTCCAACATCACCGAGACGGACCTGCGCGTGTTCTTCGGCAGATACGGCAAGGTCATGGAGGTTGTCATCATGTACGACCAGGAGAAAAAGAAGTCTAGAGGTAGGTTTACTTACATTTACACACACAATATATATTACCACAGAATCTGAAAAACTGCCAAAATGGCTTTCTATTCAGTGTAACGCTATGGAAGAGCATAAAATGTGTGGGAATGGTATGAGTTATAGAAATGTCACGTTATCTACCGGAACGAAATCAAAATGTATAGCCATAGCCAATGATCGTACAACTGTCTTATCCTCCAATCTTAATATTGTTGTTATGTCAAAGCGTTAGCATTTGTATGGAAACGCCTGAAAGCGTTTGCCACTTGGCACGGGGGCCTCGAAACAAAGTCTAAAGAATTTTCCAGAAGTAGACTTTTCGCAAATTCTTCGTTTTAACGTAACTTGTTAACGTGATAGCGTAGATAGCAAATTTGCCGTGGGAGTCAGTCCTCGCACATGACACGTTGATTACCCGTCGTCACCTATCACGTCGCCCGCATAGTTGAGACGCTCCGGACGGGTCCGGCGGTGCCTCGTTTGTCAACGTCTGCCTCGCCGTGTGGGGTCAAGAGTGTGATGAATTGAACCTCCATATTCTGTATATAGTAGTAGTATTAGTATATAATTGGGAGATCTAGACCTTTAGGTACCTTTAACAATGTATCAATGTGTGTTTGCGTGTGTGTACACACAGAGTTGTATCGAACTCCAATCCCATAATAGTATAGATCATTAAGATGTAAATAGTTAGAACACATTGATAGTATAAGGTAATATAGATAGTTTCATCTACTAGGAGTTTTTTTAATGCTACGTTTGTCCTAAACACAGCATTAAAACTGACCCTGTATAGATTGTTTGGAATAAACAATGTTTCATACAAGTTTGCTAATTTGTATTTTAAAAAATGTCACTGTTTCCTTCTTTTCATCTCTTGTATGGTCGTCGTAATTAAAATCGTAAATGAAAAGTATCGTACATAGAAAATAGTCTATAAGTTCACATTAAATTCAAAGTATAATTTCTTTTGAGAATAAAATATCTGACCAGAAATAGGCACTCTGTTCACCCGTTGGTAATCAGTTATAGTTTTTTTATGAACCCCATGTCATAGCCCATTATTTCATGTTCCTTCCTTGGTCATAAATTTCTTCATCCTCGCATAGAGAGGCGTCTGGAAATAGCGCTACTACTTTGCTCAACCTAAGAAATGTTTAACTTCTAATAAAACAAGTTTTATTATACACAAAATATACATACATATATCCACATCCAGGCAGTACCTTCAACTACACATGTTGTCGCTACGTTCAGATGTTTGTGGGATATTACAGCAGACCAGCATATACTCGAATGCCCGATGCATCCAGAGTCTACAAAGTTTGCAACAAATTAATATTTAAAGCTACCGGGATTTAAATTTGCGATGCACGCTCAAGTCGGGAGCGATAAAAATCGTTCTGGCGTGTTCTGGTGTATCTTTATGTATATGAAACTGATGTCGATACAAATATTTATAGATTTTTTATCTGTATGTCTAATTATCGCATTTTAATGGGAATTTCACAGTCAATATAAATAAGCATAAGCATTAGCCTTAGAGATAAGGATTTCTGCCATTTTAAGCCATAGTGACCAGATTGATCAAGTGAGGGTTTAGTGAATTACACATGCCTTTTGAAAATATAGAGAACTCTAGCATAATATATGCAGGTTAAATCTAACGATGGTTTCCTTTACCGAAAACCAAATTAGAAAATTTTCTAATATGCCCATAATTTCGAATAATTGGTGAACATGCTGTTTCGAACCCGGATCCCTCCGTGCGAGAGGCCGGTTTCAAACCAATGGGCTATAATTTGTTAGAGCCGTGCCTAGTCAGTGGGGTAGTAAAGGCTCATTGATGAGCTACAAATATTTATTTGGCCATCCTCCTTCACAAATTTTCTCATTTATTATATGTGTAGGATGTTGGAAGATCTATATCAAGCTTCGTTCGTGTCTAACAATCGTAAAAATCCAAAGGTCTCACTGCCACACCGCGCGTCAAATATCTAAAGTTTGCCATTCGCTCACGGGCTAATCCGGTGGATTGGTCCACGATCGATTGCGTGTTGTTACTCGCGCTTATCCTTGTGCGTATGAAAGAGACAACCGGGTGCGCCAGACGCCCGAAGGGCTACGCTGTCTCGACAGGGGGTACGCCTGCCCGCCGGAACAGCGCCGGACCCGACCAATCCACACCCTTGTGTATGGATGACGAGCGTCGCGTCGCTTAGATTCGTCGGCCAACTCGTTTACTATCGAGTGCACTTGTAAGGATCACAAATGTTGATCAAAATTGTATAATAATATCTTTCGACTATTACAAGCTGTTCTGGGAGGAGTTTACCTAAGATTTTTGAAGCTATGTACCTTAGACAGTATGCGCGGCTTACAAGAAGGATACATGTCTGAATGGTTCACTGTGATATTACATCGACTATAGGCGTCTAGTACGGCGTTTATTAAAGAGGGACGCGCCCCATAAGGGGGGCGCGATGATATGCTAAGAGGACGTGGGCAGAGGTAGAAAATTTGAGACTTCAATACAAGTTTTTTTGCGTTGTTGCCCGGTATTTGCGTTGTGCAATCTCATGTATTCATTGTTTTATTTTCACTTATTGAACTTTTTTGTAACAAGGAATTCTTAATATTATTTTCCTAAGGGAGACGTGATTGGTCAG
>DWKW01001289.1:0-13064 GCA_018250115.1 Doberes anticus | reverse complement strand
ATGTGGATGTCCATAGGCTGCAGTGACCACTCATATCCTGCTCCTATAAAATATGTGGCCTTCATGCTCGTTTGCTTTTCCGGTAATATACCTTGATATATCGTTAATAAACCTCTCCTCAACCTACTAGATTAAGGTACCTTTGGAAAAATTCTAATGTTTGAATTCAGATGGTACTTTAACCTAATAAGATTGGATAAAGATAAATAACCTGCCGTGACCTTTCAGGTAGATTCGGTAGCTTGCGTGTTTTACCTACTTAAAAAGGTTTACGTACCAAAAGAAAATTCGTCAATATAATACGGTATAATACCGCCAGACCATAGTTTCAGTTTTTTCATTTCGTCGTCACTAAAGTCGAATCCTGGCTCAGCATCTTCCAGTCTTGAAGTGGTACTGATTTTGTCTCTGACGATGTTGGTAGCCCATTTAGCGGGTGACTGCTTGTTCAGTGGATAGACTGGTATTTGTATTGGTAACTTTAAAGCCCCATTGTCAAAAGGGTCTATTATGTTTGCGTTAATATGTAATCCTTTAAAAAGAAAGAGATCGTATCAAACATTTTAGAAGAGACACACGTTAAGTTAGAAAACTTAGTTACTTTGTTTAATATGGAAAATAAGGATTTGTATTTTTTATGGATATTTTTACTACTATGTATTAAATAAAAACGACTATTAAAGAACGAGAGAAAAAAGTGTTTATTACATAATATGTCCGTCTGTCTATTTAAATACTTGTTGCTGTCCGCAATTTCAATCTCGTGGATAATTAATACTATATTAGTAAAATTAGGTAAATCTTATAGAGCGTTGGCGGCAAACTTTTTCTCAGCTCGATTCAATACCGTTAATTAATGCTAAGCTCCTATAAGT
Organism: Doberes anticus; assembly: GCA_018250115.1. Taxonomy (NCBI): domain Eukaryota; kingdom Metazoa; phylum Arthropoda; class Insecta; order Lepidoptera; family Hesperiidae; genus Doberes; species Doberes anticus. Next base: position 12,189 of record DWKW01001289.1, on the reverse strand, counting down.
GCTAGGACAATTTTTAATGTTCTCAAAATTAGCGCTGCCATACAGAACGACCGACGCTAGCCAACGGCTGCCTTATATCATCAACCCATTATTGTACCACTGTTGGGCACGGGACTTCTCTCAGAGATGAGAGAGTTTAGGCCATGGTCCACTACGCTTGGCACGTGCGTATTGGCGGACTTCACACGCCTTTCAGATCGTTGTGGAGAACTTTCAGGCATGCAGGTTTCCTCGCGATGTTTTCCTTCAACGTTAAAGCGAGTGATAATTAATTGAAGATATTACGCACATAATTTTGAAAATTAAGACTAGATAATATTTCGAGAAATAGAGGTGCGCGCCGTTATTTGTACCTCGAACCACCGTAGCAGTGTCGAGATGCTTAATTACTAGGCTACTACTTATTACTTATTATTACTACGCTAAGCCTACCTTACCTATATATTAATACGTGAAGCAAAAACTTTGTATCCCTTTTTACAAAAATCACGCCCACGGAGGAGTATGAAGTTTAGAACACTTATAGTTTATATAGAAAAGGAGTAATAATAGCTGCTGCTTTACGGCAGCACTGCTGTGCAGCCCCTGCCGTGTTTCGGTATAAAGGATGTTGTTATGCAGAAGACACTGGACAGGAGGCATTCCAACTTAGTCCTCAGGAGTAGCAACGTATCCACATTAAGTAAAGACTTCCGTCCTAGATGAGGCTGGATGAGGATGTCCACGGGCTGCAGTGACCACTTAACATCGTGTGACCTGCACGCCCCTTTGCTATTCCGTTAATATTTAAAAAATGTTACTTCTACTACAAAATCCTGTTGAATTAGTAGTTACAGAATCACATGATCAAGTATTAAATTTTACCCACTTCTAGGACACAAGATGAATAGCGCGCAAGTCGTAAAACACCATCGTCGAGCTCGAAACATTTCAACTGTGAAACGAGCGTGAATTTCACAACGTCCTCACTGTTGTAGCTATAACAATTTTACGGCTTAACTGCATATATTTTGCATAAATAAATGATAAGAAACACAATAAATAGAAGTGCACGTGAGTCTGTGATTCTGGATTCGAATGCGGCAAAGTCGAAAAGGAAGGCTCATGATAATATAATTCTCTATTCAGAAATACATTTGACGCTCAAGAATCGGTGGTCAACATGCAGATCATTCGCAGAGTTCTGGGTTCGATTCCCAGCGGGGCAGAAATTTGAATGACGAATTTCGATATCTGTCCATGGATATTAGACGTTCAAGATTATTAGCTATTCGTAATTTTTGTTATTTCATAAATAAATGAATAAATTAAATTAAATAAAAAAAGGTAAAAGAAACTAAAATAAAAAATAAAACCTTCAGACCGAAACACAGCAAAGTTCACATTGCTGCTATACGGCATGTATAGTTTCAAACGACTCCTATTTCTTTCTTATATACCAGCTGGTTCCGGCGACTCTGTTCATGACCTTCAACTTCCCACTCATACACTGCAAACAGACGACCACTCGGCTATATCATACACACTAATTTAGAATTTGAAATTGAAACAACTCAAGCTCCACCTATTGTATAATGGCGCTACTAATTCAAAACCTTTTCCTTGGGCACAATAACTCATTACTGTTTCATCGTAAACGTATGAATGGTTTGGAACTCACACTGATTGTAGGGATGGTGTACAAAGCAATGGAAGGAAAAACCTCTAGTCGGGTTAAATTCATCTTCGGCGTGGGATATTGTAACTAAGTTACGTTGGCTCGCTTTTTTACACGTTATTCGTTTCTATGCTTATTATCTTTTAAAATTTATTTACCACTAAGTCCATGCAGTTTTAAAAGTGAATGATAGCCTAGTGCTTAAGTATCTCGATCCCGCTACGGTGGATCGAGGTTCAAATTCTGGAACGTACCTCTATTTCTCAGAATATTATCTATTCAAAATTTTATAAATAATGTGCGTATTATGAATTAATTATCACACTCATTAACGGTGAAGGAAAACGTCTCGTGGATTTCTGCATACCTAAGAATTCTCCATAACGTTCTCAAAGGCATATGAATTCCTCCTATCCGCACTTGGCCAGCGTGGTGGATTGTGGCCTAAACTTTCTCATCTCTGAGAGAGACCCATGCCCATCAGTGGGACCCATGCCCAGTAACGGGTTGATGATATATATAAACATGGAGTTTTATAGTTGGGGAGAGTTAGTTAAACATCTATTACAATTGATTAGATTATTGAAAGCGTAAGCGTAAACGTATGTATATCCTCCTTTACATTTTTCAAGATACCTTAAAAGACGTAATGAGTCGCGTACCTACAAGCTAGTTGTGCAACAAAGAAAAGTTCGCAAACTTTCTCAGTGTAAGATCCTTTCGCATGAAAAATTATTCACGCTATTTCAGCCACGCCATTCGTATCTCTTATGACAGATTTCTCAGTTCATAAACATAAATTTTCCAACGCGCGCGATACTCGTGGGAACAAGCCCGGGGCTGCAGCGACCACCAACACTGATCGACTTTTCACTTTTGAGTGCATAATCCATTCGAAAATTTACCCTACGTAACCTAAAAATACGGTCTCTTTTAGCTCGAAAAATGAAGAGCTTCGTTAGAAAATAAAGCTGTTTCAGAAAATTGTACGCTATCAAAGCGAGCACAACGGTTGCATTCGCAATAAAACAAAATGGCGGAGATATGACAGCTCGCATCGTTCGAAACGCGCGCGCATAAATTTTAAAATGAAAACATCATCGTATATCGAAAAGACATCGCAGCTTGTAACCAATGTAGCCATGTGTAATGGTATGTTGCACTCGTGGTATTTATTTGGTCAGCAAAGCAACTATTGGAATCGAGTTATGGCAATTTTTATTGCATTCGTAATAGTTTATCTTTACGAGCGACTACAACGTGGACGGATAAATAATCCTAGTTATTATTTACTATCCGTTATTGAGTGACTCGAATTTCATGTTTTAAAAATTGAATATTAGACTTGGATTAAATTGAATTAAAGGAGTAGTAAATAAACGTGCAGGTCATCTGATGTTACGTGGATAGTATAGCCCATGGGCATCCACATCCAACCTTAAGTCCTTGTCCTCTTTGAGGTCAACCGTGAATTCGTTTCATAAACATATAAAAATAAAAATAAATTCGTTACCGCGTATTTGCATTCGTTAATTGGAACAAACAAATATGAATTACATCTACAGGAGAACCTGTAAACCTAAACTAGTTTCAACTGCTAAAAGCAGTTAGCGATGTTACTAAAAACTTGATTTTTTTAAGCGTTTCAAGGGACGTGTTACCCTATTTTACGTAACAGCCGTAATGTGTGGTTGTGAACTGGGTAATGAGATGTAATTACGGGCCATTATTACGTATTATTATATGACGTGGCAATTGTGAATGGACTGGGGAATGTAGTTGCCACACAGGCGGAAAATACTGGTTTTGTAAGTGAAATAGCCATGATGACACAGGAATACACTAAGATTGATGTCTATTATCCTTAATATGTAACGCATATGTAAACGGGAGTAGCAGTATTGAATGTAAACGCTTTATTGCGGAACATTCGATACGTATAGTACCTGAGGCCCTAGTAGGTACAAGTTTTGACAGATTGCGGAAATAAATTCGCATGCTATCATTCCATATAGACTAAGCCTGGTTGATTAATACATAAGAACGCTATAATTTTCCGCTGCTTATCTTCTCTTCAATCTACTATAGTCCTACTCGGTATCGTGAGGGATGCCGATGCATTAAACCTGGATCAATAATATATACATACTTACAACCGCTGAGATATTTTCACCTGTTCTCTCGATCTACTTGACCTACACATTCGTGAAGGCATTCAGAAAACCTCAGTTAATAATACTTAAGTATTTAAGAACGCTGGAATTTTTATTTCGCCTGTTCTCTCGATCTACCATACCATAGATGCCGTTGCGCAAAATCTAAATTAATAAAACAAAGACAGTACTTTTAAAAAAATATTATCACTCCACGCTCATAGGCCGACACTAAGACGTCGTGGATGCTATAGAGACATAGTAACATGAGCACATGTTTGTTCATGTTTCCCAGATTAGAAACAACGATTTTGACAACATTATCAAAATTTCTGCCCCGCTGAGATTCGAACCCTGGATCCTCCGAACGAGGACGAACAAAACTTTCATTTCATCAAAAGCTAAATAACTACCCTCAATGAACAGCAAACCGGCATGTTGGCGTATTTGCCTACGGGTCGGAGTTTTTAAAATATATTGAAACGAATTACTAAATTATGATTTACAATATTGGGCACCAGAAAAAGGGTTCCATTGTTGTTTCGTGTTTTTTATGTAATGTGATTGTAACATCCTAAATATGTAGGTTTACGAATATAGGTTTTATAATACAGTATGTTTGGTTAATTATGAAGTTTTAATTTTATTATTTGTATACCCGATAAGTGTACCTAAATATAGTGATTATTCTTCTACCTACCCATGTAAATAAAAATAAAAATGCAAATAAATGATTCTTAATTTTTTTCCTAGTCTGTAAATTAGCATTGATAATGACGAAAATGTTACCGTACAGCCGAGTTAGACGCGACTAGTTCTAGCGCAAGATTTAGGTCAAAAGAATTTAGCTACCTTGCGGCAATAGACTACAGGGTAGCACTCTCGTCGTTGGATAAAAATTGGTTTGTATGGAAGCGTTACACTGAATTTGTGTATTTATGTGATATATGATACTGGAGAGTATCATCGTGAGTTTGTATGATAGGGAAACACGAGCAGTGATCCATGCGTTACAAGCCTCAAACCTGTAATAATGCCGAAATCCTATCCTCGGTTATATGTGGATGTGATACTTCCTGAGCATTCAGTTGGAATGCGTGTCCAGTGTATTCTGTCTTATCACACTGCAGTTCAAGATATGTTGCTTTATGGCGGAAAATGCAGAAAAATTGGGTTGCGGTTAAAAGAATGAAACTATGGAATTTTTGATAAATTTTTTATATTTTTAGTAACAACTAATCAATATTTTAATCATAAATAGATACTGCTAATGTACAACCAATATCATTACAATAATGCGTCACCCCAATAACGGTTACTGGACGAAATATAATTTCAAAAAGGTACATTTGCTATACAATAATAGGATTTGAGATTCAGATAAGTTCAGCTGATTTCAATTGTACTGTTACCTAAAATTAACAATTAAAATGCTAAATTCACATAAATAACTTATTAAAATATCGATAAACATAATATTTACATGCATAAAATTATTTTGCACTGGCAATTCGTTTTGCGAGATAACTGATAAAACCTGGAAACTCTGTCATCGATAAAAAGTTCGAATGGCACTGATTCAATTTCGAATTCGAAACACTGGTTTGATTTTAAAATACGTTAAAATACTTTTTATCACATTAGATTCACGTGTTCAAACGATGGCTTTACAAATTCAGTCACGGATATTACAACTACGAATAAAAACGGCTCAGTCTTTTAAATCCGATGTGGACGTTCACTTCAACTCAATTCAAAGACGATTCAAATTTTAGTCTCTACGAATCCAACCTTGATGTCTCTGTCCCTATAAATCGGACAAGAATACTCAAAACAATAGATATAACGGATAAAAAGTCTCAAAATAATAGATATTTCGGACAAGAATACTTAAAATAATTGATATTTTGGACAAGAAGATTTAAAATAATTAATATTTCGGACAAGAATACTCAAAATAATTAACGGTTTTAAAATTACGCCGATAATCTCAACATCGGACTGCACACTAAAACTAATCTTACTTTACTTCAAAACAATTGGACAAAACTTCAAAGTAAAATAAAATATGCACTTAATACAACATTTAATAAATATCTTAATTAAAATACATTTAGTTTAGTTAGCTCATACATTACCGTTCTGTATTATACATGGTGACGTTGAATTATCTATCTAGCAGTACTTAGGCTATACTATTTTATATCACATATGATATATCATTTACTTTGATACACATTTTATAAATAAAGCTTCTTTCTTACCGGCAAACTGTCGAATGGAAATGTCAGATTAATACAATAAGTAAAGTTTTAAGTGTATTATGGAATGTTCGTCAATTATATGATAAATGAACGCCACAATATATTATCCGATGACATTTCGCTTTTATCTGTGTATCTCGGTGATACAAGAAATGCGTTTATCTACTGACAGCGTCAGAAAAAGTGAGCAAAATGTTATCCTCGGAGAAAATATCGAAGTGTGGAGGAGCCTTTGCTTCCCATCAAAGGTGTATGTTAGCGCAGGAGTTAGGTACAAATTTTGTTTCATGAATAAATATTCCGAATCAACAGTTTGCAACTATATTATTTATAAATATATGTACTCGTATAAGCAAAAAAAAAACAAATAATGCATGCTTTATAAGAAACAGAGAATGTTTAAAACGTATAACAAGTGTCAAGTGATTATACGAGCAACTTTATCTCGGAATATAGGACGCTGCACGCACACAATATTATACGTATAATACTGATTATTTAATTCGTTTAATATTTAATTAAAATTCTCGAGAGCGTTTATCTCGTAATGTGGGACACTTTTACGATGGCGCTACTTATTCACTGATAAGGCCCGGACGCAGCCTCCCCGGACACCCAAGAGGACACTTTATGCAAATGCACTTAAGTGCCAATTTCCATTAAACTGGTTCAATAATTAATATAGAAATATAACTACAAGATAGTTTCGCTTTTGAGTCTGAAAACAGTAAACGCGACCGCGCACCTGATGCGGATGTCTATAAAACAGCATGAATTTTACATTGAAAATATTATCGCTATACAGCTATGTATAAAATTTTAATAAAGAGGGTTAAACTTTGAAATGATATTAGAAAATACCACTTAAAGCATTGTCAAGAATCGCTCGCCTTCGGGCGCGGTCTACGCGTAAAGTACGATATCTACATTAAATAATAAATACACCTGACCGCGTGAGGAAACCAATAAGCCCAATTCCAATTGTAAGCGAGGGATGACAGCCTGACATAAATAAATCGTCTTCAAACTGGTCTCATTAGTGTCCCAACGACAGCGTCCACGAAAAATAACTTTACTAGATCACATGTTCGCACTTAATAGCCAAATAAATTAACCGGACGAGTAACCGCTTATTTTAATTTCACGCCGGATCAATTATAAGTAGAAGAGAAGAAATAAACAGTGATACAGAACTATTTACATAAGTCAAAATGAGTTACGATTTCGACGACACCGATTGAATAAAAAGTGAAGCGATTATGTACACCGTCTGTTATCTGCCTCCGAATACTTTTAAACAGGTCCATTCGAGTCCCACTCACAACCGCTCAACACTGAGAGTTTCTCTCTTTGATCGCATTACGTGTGTACGTCAGAGTTCGATCGCCTATAAACACGTGTGAACCACTTTTTCTGTGCTACACAGTTTGCACTTGACCTCGCAGCACCAGTGGAAGGTGCAGTTACACCGCTCCACCACGAACATGGTCTCGGTCCTGTAGCCGCGACCGCAGCACATCAGATCGCACCCGTCTCCACCGATGCTCGTGTCGTTACAGGCGCGTCCGTGTGTACCGGGAATACCGAGTCTCGGGTTCTTATCGCAGAAACCCGGCGACGATTCTAGGTACACGAGGTCCTTGGAACCCGGGCTTTTGTGAACCGGATTGTGAGGCCGCAGTTGGAATCGATATCGATCTCGTCGGGGCACCCTGTGCGGCGCCGGGTCGTTACGCTGCACGGGCGCTTCCAGGTCCGTGTTGGGCATCATTACACGCGAGGCTCCGTCGAAGCGATCCTTCAGAGAGTCGCCCACGGAGCGAAAATTCGGTAGTCTCATCCAGCACGTCTTCACCGTACACGAGCCAGACATGCCGTGACATTTGCACTCCTGGCGCATCTCCGACTGGACATGCTGCGAAAAAAAAAATCATAAAATATAAACATCCCAAAGGTCGGTTAATTTATTCGATCGCGCGAGGAGGTCTATAATGATGTCCAAATATCTTTAAATTCCTCCGATAAGCTTCGATACAGGTGATCGATGATCTTTAAAGAACACTCCATCGATCGCATCTTACGATCGAGCAAATTGTTACAAATCGTGAGGAGGTGGGCTGGTCGTCACCGCGCGTGGACAGATCATAAATCATGTTCTCGGGACATTTATCATTCTTAGAAGGTAGATAAATGACGCGAGGATGGAGACAGTAAATATTTTCCTATCCTCGGGCGCAGGCGCTTCGTAGAAAGTGGTCGACGGCATTTTTTTCATTCACATGTAGATGGCCGAATGTGTTGTACGGCGTAGTGACCAAATATGTGTTAAACAATCGATGGAATGTGGTGAATATTCATCAGGTGGACACCCAGTGCGTCCGTCGTGACAGGAATTAAGCACGTCGGTTAATGACGCGTTTGGGTGGCTCGAGGCGCCCGACGTCCCTTTTTGATGAATTTTAGGAAGGAACGGACAGTGGGTATGCAAATGTGGGTGTGTGGTGGGAGGGAGATGCGCGAGCGCAACGAATGGGTGCTTGTTGCGCAGTCGTCGCGCGATGGGCCGAGCCGCCTGACGCATAATTAATTTTAGACGCAAGCGACATGTCAAGTGGCTGACAATCGATCGTCACCCGTAATGGTAATGTAAACACAGAGCGATGACATGTCCGTCGTCGGTAGCTCGATTATTTTGTTTAATGGATGTTTATAGCGCGTCAAGTGGTGATTGGGCGAGGCGAGGACGTGTATATTGCGAGTTGCCAATGATTGCCACTTACCGCTCGGCCGGCTTCGTTGTTATGGAGGTTCATTTTTTCACGGAGAGTTTTTCCTCGTTCACCGGTATCGACGAATTCTCTGCTGAATCGGAATCCGAAGCCAATGTTGTCGCTGCACCCGCCCCATTTCCAGACGCGCACGTTAGCTGCGGCTGCGGCGCGGGAGCGATGCGGCACGCGGTCTACATGCGAGTAGTCACAAGTACAGGACTCTATGGAGCCCTCCGCGCATGCTCGGGATACTGCGTAGGTCACGCCCGCGCTCGTTATTGCATAAATGAAGGCCGTTTCGCGGCAACCTGTAACAACAGAAACTGCGTGAAAAAAAGTAACAAGGTATATCTATGCTCTAAAATACGGTTTCTTTCTACGGTCAAATAATTGTTTTCAATCGGCCATACATCATCATTATCATCGACCCATTGTTGTCCCTGTTGGTTGCTGGGCACAGGTCTCCTTTCAGAGATGAGAGGATTACTGTGGCATACTACCACCAGACCAGGCTTCGGATTCGAAGTACAAACCACTAAGCTCTCGATATAACCACTAAGCTCGTGATAATGTGTAATTTGTTTTGTTTTGTGCTGCTGTATTGCAGCATATGCGGATTCATCAATCAACTTGAATTCTATTCCAAAAAGACAACAATATAATATTAAGTGTTTCTTTTTATTAAGCCATTTATTATACTGAGACGTCGAAACCTCTGAATTACTGGCTCGATACAAGCATATAAAAGCCAGGTATTAAACCTTACTTCCATCCATGCTAATATTGTTGTTCTGATAATACAAATGCAGAGTTTATGATATTTCTCACATAGACATGTTTGGTATTCGTATAATTAATTCAACCCAACAACGGAGGGCACACGTTTAATCAAATTTTATTATTGCTTGGGGGAAAAGAATGAAAAAAATCTCATTACAATAATATGTTAGGTATTGAAATTTCGAAATTTAAAACATTTGAACTCATCAGCAAATTGTAATGGACCCATCGGACCCCAATATCACTGAGTTATTATCGGGCAGGCGAAGAAAAAGAGGTATAATGATTTTGATACTAAATGTAGGTATATATGTAAGTAAGTAAATGTATGGATGTTCCACTTTAGCATCGCTCTTGACAAATCAGGAGTCGACCGATGACTCTTCTTTGTGCGATAGGCTAATTTTTATTATTATAACGGAACAGCCAACGAGCATGCAAGCCACCTGACGTTTAACAGGCACTGCAGCCCGTGAATATTCAAATAACACATCTTTGAGATAAATGAAATATGTCTCCAGTGATTAAAAAGACTAGGAGATGAAACATCATTTTCCGTAGTCGAAGTTTAGTTATTAAAGCTAGGTAAAACTTCTTGTTGGAGTTTTATTTATTACAGGTTAAATAACAAAGCCACAACAAAATTAAGTAAGTGATAACTATTGGCTATGATCCAGATACTACACATGATAAAGAATCGACTACAAACATATCGATGAATCGCATTCGCTCATCTCCCGTGTACAACTACATAAATCGATGCTCTCGTCCCGTATCGAATACTATAAATAATTAATGGGCCGGCATTAGAATCAAATAATCATAAAATACAATTAAAAGAGAGAAGGTATATCTCGACGATTTAAAATAAAAGAAGTATCTCTTACCTACCCGAGAGAGATTATAAATTTGACCATTACAAGTGGTACTGGCGCGCGCGTCGAATCGCTGCGTTAATATCGATTTAATAGCCCGCGTATTCTTGAACGATTAATATCGATATCGTAAGGCTTTTGTCTACTTGCACTTATGTATATAAAACGAGATGAATTTTTAAAATATTAAACACCGTCGTATAATTAATTGTGTAGAACAGGATTAAATTTGCATTAATTAAAAACTGTGCGTAAACTTTCTCGTCTGTCGTGTTTGGACATTATCTCTTTATGAATACATGACTAGACATTGTAATTTTACGGCATAACGTATATTAATAACTTGGCTATTAAACGCGTGAGTCTGACTCATTAAAAACTCTCTGCTCATACGGCGTCAAGGTTATGATGAAATTCCACGGAGGCCATAAAACGAAAGTAGCTCAATCGCCAATAACTTGCTCAATTATAACTGCAGAACAAAAAATTCCGCTCTGCTACTTAAATAAATACTTTATTTCCTACGTCCCAATCTACAATGCGTAAGATGGGAGACCGCAAAATTGCAATTTAACTGCGCCTTTAAATAAAAATAATATAAGTACTTAAATTATCGTCGTAGGTACTGTAGGTACATATTGATACTTACACGTTTTAATTGAGGTAACATTTACTTAACATCCAGAAAATATTGTTTAGCTGTGTGAACGCTTAAAGGCTTAAGAATGCTATGAATACACGTCCGTATTATAAAGATATAATGTACTTCATCTCTGTCTAATGACATTCATTTGTGATTACACTGCATTCATACGCCCTTGGTGGGCTTCCGGCCACCTCACACGACCCTATAAAACAGAATCGGAAAGGTCCTGCATGTAAAAATAATAATGAACGCGTATTTGTTGTTATTTATAATAATAATATGTGGAACGAGCTCTGCCGAGCCCGCGCCATCGTTATTAAGGACTCAATAAGCAAATGAAATCATTTTTTTATTGAGTTGTCATCGTGCACAGATATAAATTACAGGCAACCCGCTCCGGACTCGCTTTTTGTGCTTCCCTTTGGGATGTTACACAAAAGTATTTTATTCAGCAATTACTTGAGACGTTCCACTGGGAATTTTAATGTCAATTTCGCCATCGTTCAATGCTCGGATGAAATTAATTCAGGGTACAGAAACGAATACGATCTGCCGCGGTGGCATTCATCACTGTAATGATTCGGAAACGTTGACTCGCATTAACTATAACAAATAGGCGGTCGCCAATTAAATATGGCACCCGTAAATAATGCTCTTAAAGAGCATTTGGCTGATGCGCAGTCAATAGCTTGGTATAGGTGAAATACACATGGTCTTGAATCGTAACGATCGATCGCGGCGCGGATCGCAACAGCTTCCTAACAGTGTATAAGCTCGTAGGAGTTTAATGGTCGTCATACGGATCGCGGATACGGCGAAGCGTCGTGAGTCAGAGTCGGAGGTCTGGCTGCGGGGCGCCGCCGCCAGGTGCCTCCACCACGTGCTGTGAATCGATACTCGTCTTCATAACGCGTAGATAGCTGTCGACACATCTCTACGTCGACAGATGTCAGCTGCCCACTGAGATTTTTATTTCGCTACTTTTACTACGTTCTCAATGACATAACGGGACTCTCGTTCTCTTACCTACCAAGTAGGAATTT
>DWKW01001288.1:0-13065 GCA_018250115.1 Doberes anticus | reverse complement strand
TCAAATACAAAAATGATATAGTATCATAATAATGACAATTTTTTACTGTTTGATATTTAACGAATGTTTGTCTTACTCGTCACTCGTTATGACTTTTTCTTGTTAAAAATAAAAAAAGAATATATATTCTGTTATTATTAATATTCAATGTTCATTTAGTATGTGATACACTCCTTAAGAACTGTTCCTACAAATATAATCTCAATTTAATTGATAATTTTACTACAAATCAAGGATTTTTATCATCATCGACCCATTATTTTCCCACTGCTGGGCACGGGATTTCTCTCAGAGATGAGAGAGTTTAGGCCGTAGGATTTATATATTATATACAATCATTAACAACCTTTTATTGTTCCACTACAGGGCATACGTATTAAATTATTATATAAGTGAGTGATAGCCTAGTGGTTAAGAATATATTATTACATTGTATTATATATATATTTTCAACATTTCTCTTAATTATGCGTGTGTTAGGAGTATTGCTTGTTGTTATTGTTGTTGTTGTTATTGTTATCAATTGCTTTAACGGTGAGGCAAAACATGTGAAGTCCGCCAATCCCCACCTGGCCAGCGTACTAGACTACTGCCTGAAACGTCTGATATCTGAGATGGACCCACGAGCAGCAGCTTGACATATTGGGTTGATGATATTGATCATATTAACGGAACTAAGTGGCAGAAATAGATGCGGTGGTATTGTGAAAGTTTCAGGATTTTTTGCATGTTGGCGTGAAACATTTACATATAATATTTAAATTTCTTTCCCATTAATATGTTCGGGGACGAGAGCAACTCTCTCCGTCCGTCGACAAAGTTTCGGTTGTATCCAAAAGTTCTTGGAAACTTTTGATTATACCTGCTTTGGTTTCTTATAGGACACATAATTGATCGAAACTTGGGGTTTGCTGTAAAATATTTGTCAAATACTACTACTATGTATCGTGAATGAAGGCCTTACGATAAGGATACATATATAGTAAATGATGCAGGGCAGGAAATACTCAAAATTTCGGACGAAACTACAGACTTCGAATGTAGAGAGTAGCCCGGAACAATTCTGTGTGAATGCAAACAGACGCATTAATAAACTTCGAATGGTATTAAATTATGATAAGTAGCACTGTCAAACCGACAGTTTTATGGATTTAAGCATAAGCTACTAGCTTTGCCCATTTGTCGGACGAGGAAAGGAGTGTTTTGACGACTATTGACAAGAAAATGAGCTGACAACATTAATATGCAATCTAACTATGGATGCGTTCCACTCAACGTTCACAATGCTCATAACATTCCTTCAGCCGTTCCACATAGTGAAAACGTCACTAATTACGTCATTATTTTCGCTCACGTCTCACAACCCATCTGAAATGGTAGATCATTAGACATCTGAAATTGTGCGTTGAGAAATTCGGCGCAATATTTTAAACTTTTAGAGAGCGATGGAAAAAAATATATTTTATATCATTCCGAAAAAGATGTAATAGGAAGCTTATGTTTCTCCAGCAGAAGCTCAACAACCGTTCATCAATTTTTTCTCATATTTATTAAGTTAGGCTATGTATCTGCCATACATACATAACCTAAATTAATAAATAAACATTAATTGTCATTGAGAATACCTAATCTCATAATCAATTAATAATCTCTTTCGTGAAAAATCTATTTGGTATGTTATAATTTTTGCTACCAAGCTCTTAAAAAGAGTTTTAAATCAGGAATCTACATCTACAAATGTTGATGACTCTGCATAATCTATTCCACTTGAGTTTATGTTTGTAACGCTCGCAAGCAAGTGGAACGGAAAAAGTCACGGTCGTGAGTGTGAATGCTTAGTGGAACGCACCATAAGCTGTCTGTAAAAACAATAATAGGAGGGAATGGATGAAAATCATTTGAATACATTCGTAGATACAAATTGTAGATTGGATCATTCATGACAATATTGAAATCATTTGTGCACTTCTAGATTCAATGGCAGAAAGGTACTTAGATAATTATCGATTTGCCTTTACTTGTGCTGTGATACTTGTACTGTGCTCATCAAATTTCATGATTCTAGGTCAGCGCAATAAAAATATCGACGCAAATATTACAAATATATGAAAACACAAACAAATCAAAACTAACTAACAGACAGACAGACGGACGCCTGTCCGTGTAAGCCCATGGGCTACAGCGACCACTCAATTGCAACTCTGTTAAAAATAAAGCTTTTTCTTCGTTTCTGTCGTCGTGCTGTATTTACGTTTATTGTATTTTTCCGTTTATATCGTATAACTTTGAAGTAAGTGATAGCCTAGTGGTTAAGAAATTTCCGCTTAGGTGGATTGAGGTTCAAATCCTTTCTTTTTTCCGTTTCCTTCCTGTTTTCCGTTTTTACTGAGAGTTTTCCGAAATATTCTCAAAGGCATGTGAAATGAGCAGTCTTTGTGAAAATTCTAATAAATTATACTAAGTGGCGACTTCGTAGTATCTTCTACATTTACGCATAACTCCCTAATTACCAGAAAAGTTTTAAACTTCGGTCTGATATGACCTTTTTATTTTGTTTTGCGCTGACGCTCGAGCGTGTGGATGGAGCACTTGTGTTCGTCGCTTTTGTTTATGTTTATTAGGTACCTAGTTGCATAAAATAATACCGACTAAATAGCGAGCATAGACGAGGCGAGGCGAGCAGACACGAAGAGATACGAGCCCTTTCACTCACGTGGCTTTCGACCTCAACTGCACTCGCCATCAGCGAGCGTGATAATATGACGAGTTGTTAAAAACGATAAGGTATGAGTTTCCATTAAAAAGTCTCCTGTATTCGTTTGAGTCTATCGATCAGAATCGGAAAGATGCATTAATCATATTTGTTTTAGAAATAAATAAAAAAACCACGCTTCACACACCACGATTCCCTTCAGCCCCACACTAGGACTTTCTGTATCGTGGGCACAACGAACACACACAAAGTCAAGAACACATACAGACCAGAAACACAAGTCTAAATTCGTCATTAAAATTTGTGTTCCGCAGGGTATCGAACCTGAAACTTTCTGAATAGCAGACCGGCATATTGACCATTATGTTCTATATTGAATATGTTATATCTGAGCTTTATAGGAATGATTGTTGTATGTTTCTATCTAAAAAGATACAGAGGTATAAAGGGAGAGTAATGAGTTAATAATGAACCAGGTGAGGGAAAACTGCGCGTGGAAAGCCGCATACCTATGAGTATTATTATTATCCATATGTTCTCAAAGGCATGTAAAGTCCGCCTATACACCTCGGACTTAACCTTTCTTACCTCACAAAGTAGACCCTTGCCCAGCAGTGGGACAATTACGGATTGATGATATGATAAAAGGATTTTTTTAAATAATTATAAAGGATTAGCAAACGGACATACAGGCCGCCCGATGTTAATAGGTCATTACAGCCCATGGACACCTGCATCCAATCTCAAATATGTATATGTAATGTAATGTATATCATTCAGATATAAATTATCATTAAAGCTTAACAAAATTGTCTCTTTATCTAAAAATATGTTGACGTTAACAGCAAAATTTATTATCCATATAAAAATCTATGCGATGTTTTTTCATATGCATACTTTTGTAAATTACAACGAGAAACGAGCGTCACTCGTGCAACATGTAGGATCTGGCAAACAAAATAAATTTTAAATCAATTCCGGCATCACCGCGTCAGCCTCCCGTCCGCACCACCCACCTCCATATCGATAAGCTGAATAGAGAAAACATATATATTTCTCTTTCTTGCAAAATGCGAGGGACCACGCGGCTGCGCTTAGCTTGCGAAGTGGAGAATTTCATTTCGTTACGGAACGCGAAGCAGGTCACATCTCCGGGAAGTCTAGATTGAGAGAGTCATAACTAGCGTGTTATATACGGTAACGTAATATACAAATTTCGCGAGTGTCGTGAACATTTGGTGTTAATACTGTTCAACTACATCAACCAGCACGGCTACGTAATTTCAGCTTCAGTTTCTATCTTCCTAGCCTTGCATTTGGCCTAGCCTTTTATTATTGGAACTGAATTTTAAAGTAAATTGATCGTGATTGTTGTAGTTGTTTTCATCGTCGAAATTTACTTGAAGCGAGTCGAGGCAACTGGTGAGTCTGTAATGGCGAGTTGGATACTCGTGTAGGTTGTTATAAAAATATTTGTATATATACACTTGGTTAGTCGGTTACGCTTAGGACGGGCTCTGCACGTCTGTTGTTGAACGCGGCTAATAGAAGAATGGAAGTAATGAAATGAACGCGTAAGAGCGATAACGTAAGCTTTTTAGTCACGTGTAGACGAAAAATTTTTTGTAAAGACTTTTTATATTCATTTTTATTCGGACTTTATGGTATATAAGATCGCTCGAGTTGGAAATTAAAAAAAATATTTAATAAATATAAATATAAAATAAAATTGCAGGTATTTATTTCAGTCTAAAATTTCATGTCTAAAGGATATCCAGATATTTCCACGTTAGAATTAGATGTGTCGTGGGGATATGTTTATTATTATCTTTTATATTTATCTTATAGGTATTCCCCCGACTCGAACCCCTTTACGACTTCTTCTTCTGTAGCTTAAAATTAATCATAATTAATATAAGGTTAATAATAATATATAGTTTTTTAGGTGTTGTTTGTATAGTGTCGTCCAAACATTAGTTTGGAATTATTGCATTAAAAATAAAAGCTCTCAGCAAAAAATATTATCTAACAATCCAAATTATTTGGCATAATCTAATTGATATCGACTACTTCGAGGTTATTAAACTTGAAAGGGTTTTTTTTTTATTTTTGTCTGTTTGTATGCCAATCACGCAAAAACGGCTGAATAGATTTTCACAAATTTACTTTCGAAATTTAAATGCATATTGTTGGACTTAAATACTTCGATACGTTTGAATAAGATCGATATACCAATACCATACAGTTTGACCTGTCTGCCATCATATAATTCATTCAATGAATTAAAGTAGTTTATTTGTTTTGAGTCTGTTACGCGGTGACAACACCGCGGCTGTGGTTTTAGCATAAAGTCAGAATTATATCATGACATTAGTTTGAACAAGTTTGCACAACTACTCGTGCGAGTTGAGTTGAGTACTGCTTGACCCCTTTAAAGTACACCGTAATTTACCGCAGAGGTTGTTAAAAAGTGGCTTCAATCCTTTTGTTTCAATCCCCTTTCGTTCATATCATATCTCTCTGGCCGTCATACTTTTCAGTTCTTCGTTAAAAATGAATGCAAATTAAAATTGCCTCTTTTTTTACTTAAATTTTATCCGTTATTTGAGTGAATAAATTCATTTCATATTCCATTCATATTCATATTCCATTATTATATGAATTTATTCATTCAAATAATTCATATTTTAACGAAAATTATGCGGACGGAGGAGTATAAAATTTGGTACAGTAAATGTTTATATAGAGAAGGAGCGTAGAAAGACAATATTTTTGTATAATAATGCATTTAATTAATAGAAAAACATTACACACACTGCCACAGTCGCACAGAGTAGAGATTGTCGCCAATGTAATTCTAAATGTCAGATTGACCGAATGACAACTCGATCGTGAATTTTGTACGATTTCTAATTTCCCTTTCAATAGTTTGTTGAGTGTATGTGAAGGCGAAAGAGTCACACAAACATTCACATTCACTTCGTATAAAAAAATCAAGTAATTTATAAAAATATGTAGATATTTTTAATTTCGACCAATTGGCGAACATATAAAACTAGACGAGTATGTTTTTATTACACGATAAACTGCTTTTGAATGTTGATAAATGTATGAAGGGTGTATGTTAGGCACAGGGGCGCCGCGGCGCTCCCCTGAGACGGCGGCGCCCGTGTGCATTGCACACCCTGCACTATAGGTTAGGCACAGGGGCGCCGCGGCGCCCCCTGAGACGGCGGCGCCCGTGTGCATTGCACACCCTGCACTATAGGTTAAGCCGCCCCTGGTTAGGCATATTAATGTTGAATGTATGTGTATTAAATCGCTCCTGATGTTAATACGCATTATAAATTACATTAACAAGTTTCAAAATTTCATCATTTATTATATATTTATGACTATTTCTCAATAATTTACGATTTCTGCTCATATTCCGTCAATTAGACAGTCAGACAGAAAAATATTTTTTTATAAATTTTGAATGTAAAATATGGGTAGTATTAGTTTTTAGTCATAACCGTTTTTTTCTTATATTACGTTAAACTTAAAAGTAAACTTTATATAGGGCCATTGTAAAAAACCTGAGTAAATAACATTTATCTTTAAGGTATTGGCGAACAAACAGACAAAAATGGCAAAAAATACGTTTTGGTTTTAGACCAACCTACATTAATAAAAAAACTTCTATAGACATGGCGCTGTTACAATTTAATATAAGCAATGTGGATAGAAACATTATATTAAGACGCATAAGGTTAGATTAAGCTGCGTAACTGCTGAATCACATTAATTATTACGACATTTTCATAGAACAAAATGCAAGACCAAGGCCACATGTCAATCGTAATGAAATGTCTTGGCGGCTTTTCCATCGGCTGAAGTAGAAGTCAAAATGGCGGCGCACGACAAAATGGATGCCGTGCAAAGCGACGGAAGATCTGATGATAAAGATAACTCAAAAAGTGAAGGTAAAATGAATCAAAAAGTTCAAGATCAATCCAATCACGAAACCAATCAAATCATGGTTGAACAATCAGTGGAAAATACAAATGACACTGACGTGCTACCGCTGGATAAGTTGAAGCGGTGTTTAGTGCAGGCTATGTATAGAATCAAGCAGCAGAAGATATCGGACGACCAGCTATGGACGGAATTAAAGGAGGAAATTGGTTATGATTGTAAGAAGTTATGGTAAGTAGTATCTTTCTGTAATTTATACACATTCACAGATTTGTACAAATCTAGCTACATCCACGAGACATTTTTACCTAAACATAGTTATGATAGATATCTCTTAGGTAAAAAGGTATGTCTGAAATATGTTTCCGTATATTTTTAATCCTTCAAATTCTAGCTGATACCACTAGTTTTATTTTATAGTTTATAGTATGTTGTAATAAATGAACATGCACTCTGTAATATAAGTTTAATATAAGTTAGTCTGCCTACCATACTACTTTCAAACAAGCACTGCTGCTTTAGGGCTGAATAGGGTGCTACGGTGACTTTACCACCGACACGAATTACTCCACCACAGAAGAGCCTTAGACATAAAACTGCCACTAAACCTCCTTAAACTGCAGCACTAATTGAATGTAGAAATATTTGAGAAGCTGTGATGTGACATGGAGACATAGAACCATGGATAAAAATTATAGAGTAACACTATATTTAACTAACATGTAGCGGAAAAAGTTTGTCCGTATATGAAGTAGTAATCTAATTCTTCTTTTGCTATTAATTCAATAAAACGTGACATTTCAAATACAAAAATTAAAATATGATCATTTATTTCTGAGCAAACTAGGCCTCTAGAGGACTTCAGTATAATTTGAGATTGGATGTCGCCATTGGGCATCCCAAGGGTCGAAGTGACCATTTAACATCAGTTTGTGCGTTTACCGCAAATAAATCCCCGTTCGTTACGGCAACAAGTTTCAGGTTACCGCGTTCACTATAGGTAAAAGTGTCGGGATCCTGGGCGTTGACATTACGAGTGATGAAGTACCAGAGTTGTTTTGGAGAACAAAGCCAAACTGGCATCCAAGAATCTTGGGGTCTTGTACAGAGCTAAGCGGTACTTCACCGTGGGGCAGCTTCTTCTGCTTTACAAAGCACAAGTAAGACCCCACATGGATTACTGATCTCATCTCTGTGTAGGAGCTCCACAATACCAGCTTAACTCATTTCCATACAGACACGCGCGGTTCGAATCGTCAACTACCCAGGATTGACCGACAGAGTAGAATATCTTAGTTTGCGAAGGGACATAGGCTTACTTTGCGTCTTCTACCGACTTTACTATGGTGAGTGCTCCGAGGAACTGTCGGAATTAATGCCCACTTCGCCCTTTCTTCATTACATCTTTCACCGAAAATTGAAATTCCACCCCCACCAGCGCTGGTTTGCTTTGCATCTCTTCTTTTATTATATACTTACGTAACTTTACAGGAAGTATATGCGAACCCTCACGGAAAAGAAACTGAAGCGTCTTTTGCCAGCGAACGATCTCCTGGAAAATATCACGAAGACGGCACAGTTTAATGCCATCGACTGGTTGGTCTTTGACCTCATACTGGTGCACGACAACATCGACGTCATTGGCGTCAACAGAAAAGTAAGTACTTGTACGACCTATCTGAACATCAATAATGCAATTACGACGAACTGAGAGATGAGACTGAGAGAAGGATATTTTATTTTCTGTCTATTTATATTTGTGGAATTATCTTCTCTTCTTAAAGGATCTGTTATTTAATGAAGATTTTAAAAAGATAAGTATTTCGTGCATTGAATGAAGCGTTATTGTACGCTTACTACTGTTTACTATTATATATAATTATGTTCTTATAGCTTTACTTAGGCAACCAATGTTCCTTTAATTGCGTCCTCTTCTCAAAGGTTATCGGGAACAGATCGCTCATTACCGATAAGACGGATTTTTTTTTATGTATCAGGTGTGTAAGTAATTATCAAGAGGAGCCACATATCCAAACGTGCGACCTTAGATAGAAATTCAGTTCTATTTGTTGTTGAATATGTAAGTCTACAGTCTGCAGCGACCACTTAATATCAGGTCTGCATGGTCGTTTGTTATTCAATTAATAAAGTTTTTTTTAATAATCGTAAGAATAACCTCAACCTCTTAAATATGAAAAAAAAAACCTTTTAATGACCTTTTAAATGTAATAAATAGCGGCCTAACTGTAAAACGGATCTGTTCGCTCTCACAATGTTGCTAGACTATGGCCGAATAAAATATTGAGTATTGAGTTTTAAAAGATCCTAGCCAAGTAGTGTGATAATAATGGACGATGAAATGATCCTAGACTGGCGCCGAACTGGTGAACAAGACGGAGCCGGAGTGCCTCAACGAACTATTCGAGCTGGTGAAGGAACATAACGTGGAACTCTTGGTCGGAGACGAGCTTACCGATGCGTGGACCCGAGTCACGTTGCAGTATAATAGCCGGTGAGTAACTGCACTTAATTTTTCCGTGCTGGGCTCTGACCCCTCTTCCGGCAACTGCAACTGGGGCAGAGCTAGATTGGCAGAGATACGGGGAAATGACCGATTATCGAATATTTTCAAACGAAGTCACTGAAAAGTTTTAGTGTCTGTCAGTATTGCCCGTGTCTAAGGCGACAGTGACCACTTACCGTCAGGTGGATCGTCAGCCTATTTTCTCAGGTTTAGTATATTTAAAATAAAATGGAAATAGGGCAACGCAACGTACGACCTCAGATAGGACTACGATATGGTCTTAGTTGAGGTTTGATGTGGATGTCCATGGGCCGCAATGCTCGTTTGCTACACTGTGAATTTATGTTATTATACGTATTTATAAGGGCCGCCCTGGAACCCCGCCGGCATATCTGTTCGAGAACAATTAGGAAAATGTAACAGAAAATATTATAACACCCTAACCCTTGTCTTGAGTGAATAGCCTAGTAAATATTTCGAAATTATGTGCGTATTATGAATTAATTATCACTCGCTTTAACGGTGAAGGAAAACATCGTGATGAAACCTGCATGCCTGAGAGTTTCCATAACGTTCTCAAAGGCACGTGAAGTCTGCCAATCCGCACTTGGCCAGCGTGGCCAGGACTATGACTCTCTCTCTTATTTCTGATAGAAAACCCGGGCCCAGCAGTGGGACGATAATGAGTTGATGATGAACCCTTGTCTTCGACAGTGGGCGGATGTGCTCCCCAATGCTGCTGCAGTTGCGCTGGTACCAGTTGAAGGAGTCTGCTCGCAAGCGTTTCTACAACTTTTGGTACACATACCGCGGCAAAGCGCAGATGCTGGAGCGCGCCATGGAGAACAAACCGACTGAACTTCAGATCGCTATAGTAACAGAGTGAGCCAAATTATCTTTTATACATTTCAATATGTTTATTTATTTATTTAGTTACACCAACGAAGCAAACACTATACATGCAATATTAAATTAACATACAAATATTGGTAAGTGTTACTTCACTAATAGGTACAAACAACATGCTATATATAATACAACAAAAATTGAGAAAAAAAAAATAACATTATTAAATTTAAAATAAAAGACATTAATACTATACCAAATTGAGAAAAAAAACAATGTTATCGTTATCATGACCATAATTATATTTAGACCGTCAGGTTTAGTCGGTTGATGGTGGTAGAGTCTTATGTCGAAGGCTCGCCTGCGGTATCACCACCGCTGCACCTATTTCTGCCGTAAAGCAGCAGTATGAGAACTGCTGTATTTCGGTTTGAAGGGAGTGGTTAGGCAGAAGATAGCGGACTAAGTAGTCCCCAGGAGTACACCAGTACATTAAGTGGCCACACTGCTGCTTTACAGCAGAAATAGGTGCAACGGTGGTGCCGCCGTAAGCGAGCCGGCACATAAGAATCTATCACCATCACTTTCCATTTTATTTTGGAAGGACGCGTTATCCGTCTAATAGTACAGAGACTATTTAACTTCAGTATATTCACTCAACAAGTCTTTGCCTTTGACAAACTGTTGTTTCTAAGATACCTCTCGTTGCAGATTGATCGTCTCGGATAGCGAGCGTTCTATTCAATTTGGTACTTTTTTCAGATACAACACAATCATTACTCTGCCGTTTCCAGCCTGGGAAGCCCTCATACAGCAGAAACAGGTTATACTGTCCGAAGATTTTTTTAATTTTAATGTAAGTCATACAATACGAAAATTTCAATCTTTCCTTGGAACTCATGCTTGTGGGCTGCTCGCGATGTTTTCCTTTACTGTTTGGCAAATGGCGAATAATTGATAATGCCTTTTTTAATGGGTTAGTAACCCAATAATAGCCAGTAATTTGAAAAATCTTCATAAATGAAACCATAGCTTTGCTTAGTAGCTAGAAAAACTAGTTTCATAAGCAATACAACTCTATCCTACTCCTTTGTGCTCTAATCAGCTCGGCAGCGAAATGCTCTCCGCGAGGACATCAGGGAATCTCACTCGTAATTTTAATTTAACTCTTATTTTACGTTATTTATTCTGTTCGTAATGTATATTACTTTATTATGTATGTATGTTTTTGTATGCTACCTTTTTTTCAGAAGAAATTAGCTTCTTTTTTTTTCAAACGAAATGGCAAACGAGCATGCAGGCCACCTGATGTTAAGTGGTCACTGCAGCCCATCCAAAACAAACCTCAACTAGGCCTCAAGAGTCTACGATGGAATGCCTCCTGTCTAGAGTCTTTTGCCTAACTACACCCTTCAAACAGGAACAAAACAGTTCTCACACTGCTGCTTTATGGTAGAAATAGGCTCAACGGTGGTATGCCGTAGGCTTTACCACTGTCTTAACAATACCACTAAGAAATTAGTTTTATTCCGCTTTAAGTTATCGTCGTTGTATTTCTTTGCACATTCCAAGGTTGGCTGGTAGATACTGTTCGACATCACACCCTTCTTTTTTAAAGCATTTAATTTTCGCTAAATTAAGTTTGTATAAATTAATAATAGTAGAAGCAAAAATAATAGTTGTCGATGTTTTTATGTCTTGCTTGTTTTCATACAATGCTTTTAAATTTGACGCCCTTATCTGTCTGTATGTATGTACGTCTCAAATAGACTTCTACGGTGATAACAGGTTTGTTTTCTTGTAAATGTTGTAATTCAAATCGAAGGCTTTAAAAGGTTTGATGAAAATATGTTCAGGCGTTTAAAAATTATAAGGTTTTTTTCTAGTTTCAGGGGTATTACAAAGTTTTATGTAGTGTTCAATAGAACCATATTGAATTATAGGTAACAGACGCAGAAGTTTTGACGCCGCATGCGAGTCTACCGATATCGTACTCGTAAAAGATTATTTCACACTTTTAGTGGAAAACAATAAATCGCTTTCAGGTGACGTCTATGGGGGGGTAGGGCATGCATGCTGCTATATTAGTGACTTACACACATGCAGACTTAACAAGGTAATTGTACTTTTTTCCTTTTCTTTGTTTCATTATTGTAACTTTTCTCTTCTTTTTACTTCGCCCTACACTTTATCATAGTCCAGTGCATGATTTAAATGTAGGATTTTAATTATAATAGGAGCAGTAACATTTTTTTATGTCAAAGTTTTAGCAAACGAGCATGCAGGCCACCCGATGTTAGATGGTCACTACAGCACATACAAATACAAATACAAAATCTTTATTTGTCAATTTAAAGTTTAAAATAGCAATAAACAGTTGGTGAGACCACCTTTTACACTTAGAAAATATGTTTGTGACAGGTGATTGCGCTCTTCCTTAACATAATACAGTTGTCTCATGATAGACTTAACAGAAAAT
This sequence comes from Doberes anticus, assembly GCA_018250115.1. Classification (NCBI taxonomy): domain Eukaryota; kingdom Metazoa; phylum Arthropoda; class Insecta; order Lepidoptera; family Hesperiidae; genus Doberes; species Doberes anticus. Next base: position 546 of record DWKW01001288.1, on the reverse strand, counting down.
GAATAAAGAGAGCGCGGTCGGAATATGCGCGAGTGCGCGCTTACTATTTGAGTGTGTATTTGTGTACGTACTTGTATATGTGATTGTATATGTGTTTGTGTGTGTCTGTACTATGTAAATCAAACTACTACTTTACAAAATGTTTGATGTTCATTTATGCGAAATGATTTATGTCAAAGCCTCGCCTGTGGCGGAACCACTGCAGCTGCTCACCGAGTGCTGTTAGAGTATTGTTAGGCAGACTACACTGGACAGGAGACTTTCCGACAAAGTCGTCAGGTTCATCCCCTCAGATGAGAATTTTGTCCTATTTATATGAACATGGATAAAGTTGCTAATTAACATAAAGTGGCCTGCGTTTTATTGTACCTTTCAACAACTGTGCTAATCACATTCAGTTGGTCGCTTGTTTCAATGTCGTTGAGCTCTATAGTGGGGAGCTATCTCGGTTACAATCATATTACATTACATTTGATGGTGGTAGAGTCTTATGTCAAAGGCTCGCCTGCGGCGGCACCACCGCTACACCTATTTCTGCCGTAAAGC
>DWKW01001287.1:0-13078 GCA_018250115.1 Doberes anticus | reverse complement strand
CAATGGACGGAGCGCGTTATTTCTCTACACCAAAATCAGAAATGATGAAATAAGTACAGGAACGAAGTTAACCGACACAGCTCTCAGAATAAGTAGGCTGAAGTGGGTAGACTACATCGTTCGTCGGACTGATAACAGATGGGGCAGAAAGGACTGACTGTTGACCGGACGAAGTGGCGCCAATTAGGGAAGGCCTATATCCAGCGGTAGGCCTCTAAATGCTGATGAATAGTTATAAATCCTTGCATCCGTTTGGGAGCTATGATATCAAATTAGGCGCACCACGAGCCAAAGGCATCAAAACTTGTAGATTGCCTTTTTACGTCGACGGTTTTATTATAAATATATTTATGAAAAAGAAATAAAAGTGTATTCGTATTTATAGCTTGTAGGAACACAATTTTATTGAGATGAGACGTCGTTGGAGAACCATGAGTCCTTGCAGGAAGAAATAGTGTTATTCTCATGGCCCAGAACCTGGGTACACCCATGTTTTTTCTCCCTAAGATCCCTTTAATTAAAAGTTATTATTATTATTACTAGCCAATTCAAAACCCAATTTAAACAGTATAACTGCAGTAATTACTACGTGTTTATCTAGTTTAAATGCAACATTTTCGAAGTCAAGAGTATTATTGGTTTTACTGCCTATAAAAATGGGATTAGAAGATAAATGTTTTCCTTCAGTTATACATTTTCGCGTCGTACGCGTTTAATATGAGTTACAAATTACAAGAACAATACGTAGCTTACTTACTATATTGTTTGGATTTGTAGTCTAGTATTGTCTATTTAAATAAATTTAACGTAGACAGAAGAAGAGCAAAAAATTACAGTACGCAAATTCTGTTCAAAAAAATTCACCGTCCACAGCGTGAATCATGTTACTGTTGGGTGGAACACGAGGTCAAATTTCCCTTTCAAATTCTGTATTTTATCGAAACAACGAGCTTTCGGTCAACTACTCGTTTTAAAGAACGATTATTTAGATATATCTGTACCATTTGTTTATACGCTCTAAGACAGTGATATTCAATCTGAGGGTCACCGGGCCATAGTTATTGTTAAAGGTAAAATGTTATAGGCTCTACAATACTTAACCATGAAGGAAACAAACTTACTGAGGTATAATAAAAAAGGGGATCTTGTTTAGGGTAGGAACGTCATGAGGATCGCCAATGGAGATATTTCTAAAAAGTCAGACAAGTGCGAGCTTGAGCACCAATTGTTCGTTACGAAATTTTATTTAAATTTTTAATATCTAATAGAAAAAATACGTTTATGAACTATGAAAGCACCGAACTTTGCTCTAACGAAAAAAATAACTCACATCAAAAGACAAATATGACATGGTTAATAAAATTTTCCAACTGCTAATGTAACTTTGTAATTGTGAATATATATTTTTTTAATGAGACACTAGCAAGTTTACGATTTTTCGGATATTTCTTTATTTATGCGATGAGACTTACTTCTTGTGAAATTTCATGAATGGGAAGTACTTCCCTATGGATTTAGATTCATTTATCAATGTTAAAATATGTGAAATAAATGGCCGCATAATTTTTTATGCAGCTCTGAGGGACCATAGAGCTATTTGATATTAATCGTAATTTCAACTCGATTATGTACCTTTACTGTCCCTCATCGACTAGCTACTGTACGCGTCTTGACGGACAGAGATACGGAGTAATTCTGTAAGTGTTTCGTTGTCACTTTTAAGGTGTGGAACCTTAAGAAAACACCTTATTTGAACGAGTAATTCTTAAAAATAATTTAAAACTGTGCCATTCAAAAGCTACTACTGGCTTGCGTCAATATAGGGGCTTAATCCTTAACTTTGGACATGAAAATCACTCCTTCTAATAGTCCAAAAATAACAATTATGGTTATAGTATAATGGCGAAAGCTCGCCTGCAGCGGCACTACCACTGTACCAGTTTCTATCGAAAAGCAGCAGTGTGAGAACCGATGTGCTTCGGTTTTAAGGGTGTGGTAAGACCAAATACACAGGACAGGAGGCATTCCAACTGAGTCATCAAGAGTAGCAATGAATACAAGTACGACTCCAGATAGGACATCCATCCTATTTGAGTCCATGGATGCTAATGGGTTGCAGTGACCACTGCCTTACAAAACTGAATACAAAATTTCTCATACAGCACTTAACGAATCTTTTATTACATTAAGATAGATGTTACATTATTAGTTTCCTATTCAATTAGCCCGAAAATAAACCGCAGTGAAGCGGCATGACATGGGTCATCTATACAACAACACAACAGTTCATTCCAATAGATAAAATTGATCGACTTGAGTTTCAATATAGAAAGCGAGTCACGTACCCGGGGTCTCATTACGAACATGTTCTTAATTAAAACCATTCGTACATTTTGTATAGATGTGTACTATACTGTACATCTAGACCTCGTATCTACGTAAATGATGTCCTTTTCGGCTATTCTTCCCTTTGTATTAAATTGCGTCCTCGGGTAATAGGGAACCATCTTACAATTGAGCCACCGATCTAGGTTTGAACGGTATGTTGGCACGGGAATGGGAATACATTTCAAGTAGTTCAATTGAAGTATACATACAATACAACTAGCAGTTATTGTTTAAATTAATGGATATGTGCATTTACATTTGTAACGAACATCAAAGCCTGTTTATCAAAAACTGTTTACCTTCCTTACGTTTACCTATTAAATATATACAAAAAAGTATTAATATTATTATTAAAACGGAATAGCAAAACGAGCATGCAGGCCACCTAATGTTAAGTGGTCACTGCAGCCCATGGACTTCCACATCAAACCTCAACTAGGACGTAACTTCTATCTGAGGTTGTATGTGGATGCGTTGCCACTCCAGAGGACTAAGTTGGAATGCCTCCTGTTCAGTTTCTTGTGCCTAACTACACCCTTCAAACCGAAACACACCAGTTCTAAACCGCTGCTTCACGGCAGAAATAGGGGCAGCGGTGGTGCCGCCGCAGGCGAGCCTTCGTCATAAGACTCTACCACCATCATATGTAACAAAAAAAAACTTTGTTATTCTTTTCATCAATAGCAAGCCAAGAGTCTATAATAAGAGTATGTCGTCAAATGTGAGCAAACTCGTAGCACGAACGTAGACACGTGTAGCAATGACTGCTCCGTAGCACCATTACGTAGCGCAAACTCTTAAAGGAAGTGAATTTTACGAGTCATTAGCTTCTGAACGCAGAAACATTGGATGTCGCACGTAAATCATTAATTTTCTGACATTACCATTTTTGGTAAGTTACCATACAAAAATCGTTACGTTTCCGTTACTGAAACATTGCTACTTTAATGTGTTCGTACTATTATTGTTCCTAATAACTCTTAAAAAATTATTCTCATCGAGATTTGTAGCCCGCGACAATGTCTCATGAAAGTCTTAAAATTAACAAATTATTCCAATCATTATTGGCAAAAACGTGCAAAATAAATTAAACTTCGCTTAAAAATTTGTTCTATGATCTATTAAAATCGCGCGAAACAAAAAATTCGAATGCCCCATTATCAATCTTATTATTTATCAAAGTTATCGTAACAAATAAAACTCCGTGGCCTTCGCCAATTCGAGATAAATTTCGAAGAATCGGAACGCCGGCAATTTTGCGAATATATTTTTAAGAAAAATATGCGTTTCATCTGCTACACCCAATCTTCTGAGGCGGATTATGGTATGAAATCCCAATTGCTTCCACGACCGAGCATCTGATTTAGGGACTTGTCATTCTGCTGAACAATAACGATTAGATATTTTAACTACAAAATATTACATTGCATATATTATTCGAAATATTATCGAAAAAATTACATTTAACAAAACCAATGACAAAAATATTTTAATTGATGACGGATAGATTAAGGCTACTAAAACCTCGTCTGACTTATCTCCAGTACAACATGATACATAATGCAATTCTGAGGCACAATTGCTAATGTGGACAACATACTCTGTTCTTTTAGCCACTAGGATTCCGATTCCACTTTATGTCTCATCTTTATTTATATCTTTTGTAACTAAATGTTTTAATAATAAAGGTCATTGACTCATATCTTTTACTCGCTTACTGTGCGCCAAGTCAGTTAGACTGATATCGTTCCATCGCTCAGAGAACTGGAATAATCGGTTCCGCAAAGAAGTTCATTATGTTTGCTGCAATCGTGCGTTCAATTTATTTTGTTATAAATCTCTTCCTATACGTTCAAACGACATTAATCCTTTGCATACCAAGTGGCGTCATTCTATTTAAAATATTCATATGAAAAGTCTCTTGTACACAGATATGGTGTTGCGCCCATTTTATTTTATAGACACACTTCACTGGGCTATTCACGTAGCGTATTTGTTATATACCTCAAATAATGACCACGTGTAGCTTATTTGCCTTATCTGCCCGTATGGCACATATGTATACAAAATTTCATTAGCGAACATAAAGAGCTCCTATTCTAAAACGTGAAGTCCTCCTATTGTGCTTTATATTCGTATACAGTCAGAAATATACGGCCGCTGTGATTTTATTTTTTAATTAATTTACATGATAATTTAATACCTATCCGTACTTTTCTGCCACCAACTTGAATATATATCAGACTAAATATAGCGCTTTGTTCAAGTGGCATTACGAAACACCCACGCAGCTCTTCTGTATCCAAACTCGAGGCAATTAAATTATATTTTCAAAGGTGAATTCCCATGAAAAAAAATATCCCCCGCCCACACAATAGTAGATCCATGAAACTGTTATTTCTTTAAACGTGATTAAAAACCTACTTTCTCCTCTGCGAAGTATTGTCTGATCTACGACACATACGCAATAAAATGTCAAAGGAGTATCAAACGAGCATGTAGGCGCGCCGATTTTAGGTGGTCACAGCAACTATTGAACATCCACGTCCATTCTTAAATATTACCGAAGTTTTGTCCGTAATGAAACAAAGTTACTTTCCTTTAACTTGAGACTACCAAAACAAGCCCAATGATATTGTTGTACGAAACGAATACTACGAAATAACAAAGAATTTGCAACCCCTTTAGAACTTTGTTTAAATTGACGGTAATATAATATTCATTGGGAAAAATTCACTCCACTGACAGCACAAACTATAAGTACCTTCGCTATTACATGTGAACTACTGTAAAACTATTTATCTATCTAGAACATCGAATTTCGCCTTCAAACTAGGCTTTAGATACTTTCGCTGTAATAGAAAGGCGCTATCGTTAGCGATTTATCACTGAATTTATTTTACGATTCCTATTCTTTCCGATGATAAAATCCGTAGTTTTCATCCATTTCACCCCTGAATAGGCAGCGCGACGTCGAGCAGATACCGGTTCACAAAGCTCAGTTCTGTCATGAAATATGTATTGCTATCAAAGGGGTTGTGCCGTTTTTTCATATGCCATAAATCAAAGTTAGGAAGTTACAGAAAATATTTTTTCGGATTGCTTTCTGGAAACCTTGTGTCGCGAACCATAATCTTAAGTTTGATAGTAATTAGTTGTAGTCTGGAATCTTTATCGTCCCCTTTACCGTCGTCCGATGTCCCTGAGGACGTAATTCTGAAATTATTACGCTAAATGTGTTACTACGCAATTTAAGTACAACAAAAATGTTCAAATTCATGTTATTTCTTGTCTATATTTATAATACGTATAATAAAATCTTAACAGGGCCAATTGAATTTCAATTGAACATTGAAGATATTTGTGAAAATCAAAGTGATGTAGACTATTCGGACGTTTCTGAACACAAAACGTTTTTTAGAATTAAAGTCTGTATGTTTATTCTTTAAAGGTAAATGAAAATATCGTGAGGAGCCCTGCACGCCTGAGAATTCTTCAAAATGTTCTCAAAGGCATGTGATGTCCGCCAATCCGCACTTGGACAGCTTGGTAGACTATGACTTAAACACTATCAGATCTGAGAGGAGACCCAGTAGTAGGACAATAGTGCGTTGATGATGCGAATAACTGCGATTCACATTTTAAAGGAACTTTCACAGTTTAAATGCACTTGGCAAGGCTTAATACTGTGATATGTTTGAAAATGATTGTTGCAGTAGAACCAGAGTTATAGCTCGACCCCTCTGTCGTATACGTACTGATAGACCAGGGAGGTCGTTATAATTGTTAATTATGATGGATGAAAAACATCCATGTGCGGATGTATCCATGCATCCATCCATACATCCATGTACACAGCACTAACCTTAGTGTGAAAAATAAACGCTTTTAAAGCGCACAGCCTTAAATGCGTAGTTAAATATTGATTACGAGAGAGAACGCAAAAATCGTAAAATAGACGCTCAAAAGATGTGGTGCTGAAGACGTGATTTATTGTACTGTTTACAATGGAATTAAAATAAACACGGTTATTGGAAACAATGTGTTCATTTCAATGTTCTAAAACTGCTGTGTCATTTCATTTCAAGTTAAATGACGATAAACTTTAAACGGCAAACCGGAGCAAAAAAAAGCAAAATAAAAAAAGTACAAGTTGGGCCACGCGAAAGCGCTCGTTAAGGCTGCTCACTAACTAAGCACGAATCGTTACCCTTGAGAATAGGCCGTCGAGTCATTATACAACCACAGCTTACTAAGGCAGCCATTATATTAGAATAAAAGACCTTCTTATATCTCCTCATGTATTCACGAATAAATCGTGACCATTAAAAAGCACAAGCAACGCTAAGTCACAGATAGAAAAAAGATATGAGACGACTCCAAAATTTACGTAGACTCCTTAACTACATAAGCTGTGCACCGAATATAGCTTTAGCCTAAGTCTGTCTTATGTTTATGTAAAACTTCTAGGATGTTATCATTTCCGGTTTTGTAAACGTAGTAAGCTATTTCCAGCTCGATTGTAGACGGAGGATATAATATTGTAGTCGTATAATATTGTAGTTGTAGAAAAGGCTTATGTGGTGATGATGATGAAATCTACACCAAACTCAAAATGCAGAATCAAATAAGTTTTTTTTTAGGCAGTGAACCTGCTTAGACAGCCGGGCCACTTATCTGTGAGTGGTCACCGTCACCTTTAGACACAGGCAACACCAGAGGAGAGCTAAGACTGCCGTTCTACGGCAAAAATAAGTACAGTGCCGCGCCGCCGCAAACGATACTTCGACATACGACTCTACCATATTTCATCATACATTTTTATATCAATACTAAACGCGACGATTAAAAAGCATAGGCAGACTAAGTCACAGATGTTAGAAAACAGTTAAACTACTCAAAAGTGCTCGTTAAGGCAGCTCCGTAACTAAGAACGAGTCATTACCCATAAGAACACCCGTCGACTGATTATACAACCCCTGCTTACTAAACCTGCCCACTTCAACTAATCCGACGTTCAAATTAATCTCGACCTAAGTAAGGCATTTACTTGTAAGTGCCGCTTCAGAAACCGAAATTATTTTCGCCTTATTTCTCACGAACGTCTCGATATAAAAAATACGCGCCCCGTCTAAGAAACAAACAAGTTTAAGACGAAAAGAATACTTACGGAAATTACCATAACGATCGCTTGATTTAAACTTCAGGGTTGGTATGAAATAGATATATCTAAATGTATAGAGCACGAACATAGTTTGTAGTCTCATCACACGCCCATTATATGATGCCTTTGCGTCATTTTGTTTATACACGCGTCCTATTTCCCTTTATACAATGCCTAAAGTTGACCGCATTACAGAGGGCACCAGATGGAGATATGCTCTCCGGAATATTAACTTACGCCTTTACAAATAGCCGCTAATATCAAAACATTGTTGTCATAAAATCTGGGCTGTATGAGAGAGCTATAATAGATAGAAGAAAAAAAAACAAATCTGATTACATTTTGTTGTTCCAAAACACATTGAAAAGATCCCCTTCTACACAAAATGCACGATCTGGCGAGAACGCTGAAAATTAGTCTTAAGTGCCATTCAATTTAAAAACATTGAACCACTTGTAGTATTTTAATCTTCGTTAGACATAAATACATTACTGACCCACTGTTGGGCACATGTACCATTTCAGAGATGATAAGGATTTAGAACATCCACCGCGCTAGACATGTCTTTAGAGAACATAATCGACATCATGGTATGCAAATTTATCATAATGTTATCCTTTTCCGAATACTAAGTAATAATTGATTTATAATACGTTATATATGTGTATGCTTCTTAAATTTTGATGTACATGTTGGGATCTGAACTCGGACTAAGCAGGTTGGCTTTAAACCACTAGGCTGAGCAGGTGGATTAGAATTTAAACCTGGACACGCCGAAGCAAGCCTTTTAATAATCTATATCTTCCACAGCTTTTTAATAAAATATGTCTAATTATGGGTCACATGAGTCATCGCACATTGAAAACTGTTTTCTTTTCTTTCAAGTACTTGGTTAAACAGTGACTTACATCACAAGCTCGGCGAGTATGTTAAAACTTAATGCTGGTAATTTATCTTGGCCTTTGTTCCACATTTCTTATCTCCAGCCAGGGCTCACATGTGATGTATCTCCCGCCGACGGTGTGGGAGCGGCAAATTTTGTTACGCACTCCCCTTCTGTTGACATTTACATGTATAACGACATGACGAACTTTCAATATAGAAAATAATAGATAAGAAATATTTTTATCAGAGTATTACGCTGTATTGAATTGTATTTTATTATGCTGAAATACAATGTGTTATACAAATTAAAGCATCGGTATCTATGTTGCAGTATAATATTACAACAGGGATGATGCAGACCATTTAAATTAATATTAAATTTTCTTTAATGTATTTATCAATTAATTGTATTAATTATTCATACTTGTATACTATATAAAATTGTAACGGGGCCATTTCAATACATTCAAACATTTTTTAAAACTAACTGTTTTCCAACGTTCAGACCTGAACATATGAACATTAATAGATTGTATGTTTGTTTGCTACCAAGCAAAAAATACTAAATAAATTGAAACGCAACGTTTACAGTTCCAAGGCATATGATCAGACTTCAATACTTCCATAAGTTTGTTTCTATAACTCCTCTATAATATTTTCCATACTCATAAATACTATATAACTCATATGTGGTGACAACCTCACGGACGGAAGTATTAGTACGTACAGAACTTTATATGTACGTCGGTACTCACATATGTTGCTGGCTATATTGATTTGAGTAATCTTAATGTAGAAAATTCGTAACCGTTACATATTAAACTAAACTAAACTCATTTGGCAGTATGTCGGCTTTTGAAAATCATTTTTAGTGACTACCTATAACATATCTCAGTGCCGTTATCGTTACAAATTGTGGTACGCTCCCCTTCCTGACCATACTAAGCTTATTTGACACGTATGTTTTATGATAGGTATGTACATTTCGTTATGTACTTGGTATACTGCCTACGGACCGTTTTTTTATTTGGCAACACTACAGTAGCCACATTTTTTCTGGGATAATGATTTGATTATATTTAGTGTACTAATTTTCTGATCCCCAGAAATTCGGCACAGTTTTTTTTTAATAATCTTCGCACGGATGATAATGGGTCAAACTTTTTGTCAACAAAAGTCATATTAAAACTCACTTAAAAGATATTCTTAGCGTCCGTTATTTGTCCACACATTGAATTTCGATTAACCTACCAAAAAATAGATAAATATGACTTTCTCCGCTGTCATTAAGGCTATTTTATAATACTACTTCAGGAAAGATTTTGTCATAGCTAGCCCTTTCCTCCTTCCATGGTTAGCGTTATTGTTTATACCGTGTTACCTTCTGTCGCTAGTTTTCTAAAATTAAATGGTGTTAAATACGCGCACTTTGTTTTTATATACACACATTGATTTAAATGTGAGACTAATGGAAAATTACAAGCATCGTCTTGCTTTAAATCATCAATCGTGTAAGAAAAATATCGCAGTTTTTTATTGATGCCCGAATAAAATGTCTGGCAAAAAATATTCAGAGCTAACTTATGGATTTCTGAATTATATAAAAGTTCAGAGACCTATAAGTAGTCTAGTAATTTAATGTATTGACATGGTCCCTTAGGGTTCGATAAAATATGACAGACGGGTAGATACGAGTACGATACAACTCGATACTATTTATACAAGTTTGTACCTAACAGTTTGATGTACCAAATAAATATACTATCTCGCAATATATTTCACACTAAAGCAACCTTATATGACAGGCTTACATGACAGTGAGTACGGCAGCAATATTAAAAGCTGGAGATATTAAAAACATTTCACATAAGCTTTGTTATTATTACGGTTACATAACGTTCTCTGATTATGGTCATAATTTTGCACTAGAGTTATAAAGTGACCTAACTTTTTCAAGAAAGCACCAAAAGAAAAAACTTTTGTTAAATAAAATGAGGTTTTGATGAATGAACACTTTATGAGGTTTGAAGATCTCATTACCTACAATTTTTGCGCACACAATATTTTGATCAAACGCACCATAAAATTTACATAAATCTGGAAAATCTACGTTACCGACTGGCGCTGCCATCAGGCTTATCTAATACTGAAGGAATAGAAAACGAGCATGCCACCTGATTCAAAGTGATAACTAGGTCGATAATACGTTGCTTTTCTTGTGAGCTAAGTATAACTGCAAAATGAGTTTTACTTGACTAGCTTAACTTAGTGATAACATTAAACACGCCGCCGTAAAGAAACCTTTTTCATATCCCTAATTCAGAATCTGAATTTAGCTTAAGGTAATACTCGAGAAATAAAGTGATAATATCGGTATTTCTCGCAGCTTCGGAAGATTATGGTGATAAGCAGGTGCCGTTGTAAGTATTGCGGGTGGATTTCCAGTAAACAACTTTACTCTGAGTGCGAAATCTGATGAAAATACTGAATTACATAAAATACGACAAAGTTAAACAGTGACAGCCAAGTATCTAGACGTCAACTTTCAAATCCGCAAAGGGATATCCCATATCTAAGGAACAACTCGCATCTTTAATTTATGTGCGTATTTTAAGAAATTAAATCATATTTTTTAAATTAAGAGATTATCCACATGCATTTAATGCATGCAGCATGTGAAGGTACCACCAGTGTTCATTAAAACAGCACGGTAAACTATGCTCTCAACCATTCTCATCTCTGATACGAAACCATCAGCCAACAATGGGACGGTTGTGTGATAAGCAAGTATGATGATAATATACTTGGCGATAGGGGCAAAGGTGGTCAAACCAAGTAAGTTCACTTGCTCAAAAATAATTATACTTTACTCAAAATCACTTTATTTACTATTTTTAGTTTATTTCAATACAATTTATCAAAATTATCATCTCTTGAGTTTTATCTCTCACGGTTATTAGTCTCACGAATGTTTTGCTTATAACAAATAATTTTGTAGTTATCTACAAGACAAAGATGTCTACATCTACATCTTTAGAAACCGCTTGTATCAAAACTTTTAGGGGCTTACGAACAAGTCAAGAAGCTAGAAGTATGAAGGGAAAAATTCAGTTTCGTTTTGAGCTCTCTTAAAAAAATTGAGTTTGTTCATCGATTCGATCACGTTGGATAGAGCTATGGCTAAATTTGATTTAGAATTATTTTTCAAAAATAAATGCATGAAAATTGTTTTTAGACTTATGGCATTTTATTATAATAAATAAAAGAAAATGTATTTTTAACACCGTCGAAAAGTACACATTGGTTTCAATTAATATAATTTGTAATAGAACGTTTAACGAACTTATTAGTTTCAATGTCGTGGTGGTGGTGGATTTAATCTATTTAGTATCCAAACAGGCCTAAAAAAATTGCCCTTAAAGTACACGTTTATTAGAAAAGTAATAACACCATTGTATACGAGTAGCTAAACTGATGATAATGATCTCCTTCTAAGTGTTTAGTGTAAGGAAGGCATTGTGTTCTTTCCAGCGGCTGCTGACATCGCTATGCAATAAATCAAGCTTGAACAACACACGATGGAGATAAGGACGAAGAACAAAAGGGCTACATAAATCGTTATTAACTATCGCTTCAATCCCTTACGAGGCACGAGTGTGGGCACATTTACGTCGATTTTCAAGTTTTTTTTTATTATGATGTTTTATAACAAAGTTTAATCTCTCCACACTCAGCACTCTTTATAACTTATTTAGCCGCATTTTTCATATGACGGTATAACATTGCCATCTTACGTGTCAATACAATATAATATACTTTATTGTGCTACTAAGTACAACAACACAAGTTAATTATACAAAAGGCGACAAAAGTACAATAGTACAGGTTGTCAATAGTACCTAATAATAATTTAGAATAAATAATATTTCTAGAGATGCGATTTCTAGGGATTTGAACTTAAACTCATAGCGGGGTCGTAATGCTTAACCACTAGACTATAACTCAATTTACTACTACTACCGGTTAATTCCCTTTTAAGACTCAAAATGTACGCGGCATGAATGGTACTTAGCTAGCAGATAAACTTGTATTATTTGGGAATTAAACTACAATCGTATAAAGACAACAGTCTTAAATCATGACATCCCGTTTTCATCGAAGTTTCAAAAACGATATATCGGGAACAACTATCGAAAAAGAACAAGCGCTATTTTATAAAGTTAAGCTTACGCAAATAATATGTTAAAACGATACTGCTTTAACTTTAAGACTCTTATACATACATGTAGGTACATTATACATACATATAGGTAGGCTCGACGTCTCTGTGAATGTTAATGTCAACTTGTAAGTATAATTTAAGCGATTTGTTAACGTCTATGCGGATAACGTGTCTATTTACATTTCTATTTAACAGTATAATTTGATGATGAGTCTAGAGATTTATGGCGAAGGCTCGCCTGCAGAAGCGACACAGCTTAACTTATTCCTGCCGTTAAGAAGTAGTGCGGCTAAGTCTGCTTAGAGTAATCTGTTACACTAAAGGCATTACATTAAGTGAGTGATAGCCTAGTGGTGAAGCATCTCGACCCCGCTACGTTGGGTCGAGGTTCAAATCCCCGGCACGCACCTCTATTTCTC
>DWKW01001286.1:0-13078 GCA_018250115.1 Doberes anticus | reverse complement strand
ACCTTGTCGAAGGCTCGTCCGCGGCGGCACCACTGCTACGCCTATTTCTGCCGTAAAGCAGCAGTTTGAGAACTGTTGTGTTTCGGTTTGAAGAGCATAGTTAGGCAGGAGACACTGGACAGGAAGTATTTCAACTTAATCCTCAGGAGAGGCAACGCATCAACAACCTCATACAAACTCAAATAGGATTTAGGTCCTAGTTGATGTTTAATATGAATGTCCATGGACTGCAGTGATCACTTAACATCAGGTGGCCTTCATGCTTGTTTGCTATTCTGTTAATGTAAAGAAAAACCATACGAAAGTCCGTTGCTACAGGTTCCAAAATGTATTTTTTTTATCTTAACAGAATAACAAACGAGCAGGCCACCTGATGTTAAGTGGTCTCTGCAGCCCATGGACACCTGAGGCTGTGTGTGGATGCGCCGCTACCGATGAGGACTACATCGGAATGCCTCCTGTCCAGTCGTCTGCCTAAGTACGCCCTTCAAACTGAAACACAGCAATCCTCACACTGCTGCTTCACAGCAGTTGTAAGTGCAGCGGTGATGCCGCCGCAGGCGAGCCTTCGACATACCTCTCTCATCTCTACCACATCTCTACCTCTCTCATACATCTCTACCACCATCAAAAACATAACAGCATTAGGGTTTTGGTATTGTTTTCTTTTTTATCTAGATAGTTGGGAAGGAACATCGCACAGAATAATTAAGATAACCTACAGTTGCTAATAGAACAATGACTCCTAAAACACGTGTAACGGATACAGGACGTGAAACCCCACGAAACGTAATGTGCGCGAGAGATCGCGAAACTGCGAACCATATGTCTAATTTGGAATCACTAATCCTTGTTTCATTACACTCGTTTCTCGCTTCGTATTTCCTACAATTCCTACGTACGGCCCGTTGTAAGACACAAAACATAATGGCTCGTAAATTAAACTCCCGATTGTTAACGGCCCCACGCGTTCTTATAACAATAATAAAGAAATCATAAATTTACAATTGATTTTCTTAACTCTCATTCGTTTTAACAAATCAAAATATGTATAACATTGATATTGTACGTAGTATATAAAATACAATGAAATTTGTATGTAAAAGCGTTAAAAAGATCTGTGCGGTTAATTAGGTTGTGCTATGAATACGCTTCGATGAATAAAGGCGTGGTGTGATATGTGACTTCATATCTAATACCTTTAAACGAGGAATTCTTGTATGTACATATACACTCTGAATCTTGGAAACTAATACAATTTTTATGAAATTTAGTGTGTAAGGGTTTTCGGGGGCGATAAATCAATCTAACTAGGTTTCATTTTTAGAAAACGTCGTTTTATCTGCGTTTTCAGGCAATGAAGAACTGCTCCAAAATCTTTACACAAACTGAAAAATTGGAAACAACTAACTGCCTACCGATACAGCAACCCTAAAGCTATTTCAGTAGATGGCGTTGTTAAGCCAATGAATGTTTGGTTTGACATTAGACCAAGAAAATCAATTATAATTGATAAAAAAATTAATAAATTGATAATTAATAATAAATGGGTAAAATATGTGTCTTTTTAACAATCTCACGTATTCACTTTAAAATACCTGATAGATCTTGAAAAAATACGCTTATAAACAATCTAACTTCACAAATCCGCGAAATACTGAGCAAAGCTTCATCCGGCTACTTATTTTTAGTACGGTAATGATCGACTATTCTACTATATATGTTAACAATGTAATTTTTATTTATAATTAACATACAATTTTTTTCTTAGGGCTTTGGGTAAACCAAAGTGTAATAAAGAAAAAAAGAACAATTTATTTTATTTTTACCGGGAAGGTACAGGAATAAAAGTGTTTGAAAGAAATGGTTACCGGTTGATGAAACTATCTTATTGGATCGGTATTTTGTATATTATGTTGTTATCTTCACCTACAAAATGAATTATTATTTTACGAGTTGCGAGTTCAGTTGAGTTATTTAAATGCAAATGATTTGCCTTATTCCGTATTACTTATATATCTTATTCTTCCTTGGATCGTTTAGGCGTTGACTTAAAATACTTGTATGTGAATTAAATATATTTACTTTTCAAAGATATTTCATTTTTCTAAGAAATTAATTAACATAGTAGACATCCACGCGTAACATTGTGACTTCGTACAAGGCTGGTAAAAAAACAAAACCATGACAGCGGATGCCACAGAAGGTTCAAGTTTGTATCGGAAGTTTTACTCCGTCGGTCTCGTTCAAAGTTATCGTAGGATTTAAGTCTAATTGTATGCCTAGACAACATGCTTGCCCACGACGTTGTCGCATAGAGAAAAAAACTTAAACCATTTTAATTAACCCGAGTATATGACGAGGATACTACAGAGATATCAATCTGTATCCCTAGTTGTAGTTATACCGATCTCGTACAAACTTTTCGTGGTATGTATTGTATTTTAACTGTCCCATTCAAATCGTAGCATTTTTTTTCTTGATTTCCGTACAAACAGACATAAATTCAAAAAATATTAGTGTTGTAGTATAAATCATATCAGTTATGCAATAGTCAATATATTAATTAGATATCAGTTGTAAAGAAGTATAGATTTGATTAAGTTTGGAATAGTACTAACTAATTATGTATATATATTAGTATTAAGTGGTCTTAACTATACTTGGTCACTGCCACTATTTCAACGTCGAACGGAAACATGAACCAGGCTCTCGGATTCGTAAAATTCTCCTAAGCTCCAATTAGAACTTTCTTTTTACATCAAACGGATATTCAACATACAATATCTCAAGACATACTTCTAGCTTCTGGCTTGTACAAGATTTTGTAAAATGGAACAAAAAGATCTCTATCTAAAAGCCGCCAACGTATTTACTAGTGTCTGTTGGCGATGGATGTCTATCACTCAGTACGTTAAGAACATATGGAATGGAACGTTTGCAGGCTTTACTTTAATAACAAAAAATTAAACCCAAGGTACATACGCTAGCTACATTCAGCACTGAATTAAAACTTTCAAACAAATGTCAGTTTCGCTAAATCAAAAAATGCTCATAACCGGAGCACCTATAGCGGAGAATAAACAGAATATCAAGGTTGTCGTTCTTAAAAATGGTTCTCGATTTTTTCATTAAAGCAAACGCGCGTCGGCGTGTACCGACGGTGTTATTCTCGAAATACCTATTGCATTTATAAAGATCAAACGGCTGGAACAAACGGGCGTTGGTGTAAACAGATCATACTCATACATACCTACGTGTGCGCGAGTGCTCGCCCAGCGAACGTACGCAACGCTACACGCCATTATCTCTGCGTAAACTGAAACACATCAACATCACCGCTCCTGCCTAAAGTTTTATATTTTTACGACGCTTTTCTGTCCGTTCCGCGTAATGGGAACTAAAAGGGTGCGTGCTTTGTCTTTTAAACTAGACGGACAAATTTGAAATTCAGGAGGGTTGATTTTTTCGCTACTCTATATGTATTGTTGATCGAATCTTTCTCGAATATGCACTGTGTGATTAAAATATTTATGAATAAAAAAAATTAAATGAAAATGAATCGAAATATTGACCCTTTGAAGTCTTAATAATGTTTCTAATCAGAACTGTCGAATATAATAGGTGTCAAATATTACATTGGATGAGTACTCACAGTAAGATTGAAATAATAATCTGTGGCACGATGCTTAAAGGTCCAATCAACAACCGTCACTTTCCGCTATAAACATTTGCAAAATATCTAGGCATTGATTTATTAATAACATTTCCGATAGTAACCGGCTCTGTCTTTTACCTGCAGCAAGGAATTTACAATAACAAATTATAATTTGTTCTTCATGTATGTATGACATTTGAGGACGGATTTTCATTTTCTAGAACGAGTAACATTGCAGACCATTTCTGTTTAACTTTTGAAGGAGTTGTGTAATACTAATGCCTTTTTAACTTGAAAGTATAATAAAATGAATATCAATGACAGCAGCACTATCAAATAAATTCTCAGATTAATGTTCATTAGTAAAATTGGTTGACCTTTACCCCAATGTCGTTTTTTTTTTAATTGCTTAACTGTGCCCCGCGGTTATATCCGCGTTAGGGTCGTCATGATGTTATATAGCCTAGCTAGAGCCTTCCCTAATCAACGGGCTTGCATTATAAAGCGCGTTGATTAGGGGTTGATTAGATATGTAGCAACATTTTTCGTTCGCTCAAAGAACTCCCGAGCTAGTTTTATAGCTTTATGCCACGCCCTTTTACGTTCTTAGTTGTAGAATTTAGTATAAATTAGGACTTGTGAAGGTTTAATGTGGATTTCTACGAGCTGCAGCGATCACTTAACATTAGATGACTTGCACGCTCGACAGATACTCAGTATTTTTTTTATTCATAAGAATGTGTTTTACTATTAGTTTTATCAAAAATATTTTACGTCATAGGCAATAATGCCTATGTAAAAAATAATATGAGTCGTCTCATCATTATCAACACAATATTGTCTCACTGCTGGGCTCGCGTTTTCTCTCGATGAGAGAGTTTAGGCCATAGTCCACTACGCTGGCCAAGTGAAGGTTGGCGGACTTCACATGCCTTTGAGTACGTTATGGAGAACTCTTGGGCATTTGGTTTCTTCACGATGTTTTCCTTCACCTTTACAGCGAGTGATAAATAACCATAATACGCACATAATTTCGAAAATTTTGAATAGATAATATTTAAATATATTTTAATATTTAATATAGAAATAGAGGTGCATGCTCTACTGGGTCTTTGAACCACGACCCACCACAGTGGAGTTGAGATGCTTAACGACTAGGCTATCACTCACTTCACTTCATTTATACTGAACGTATTCCTAATGCGAATGAGTGTTTAATGGAGGTCGTTAATTTACTCGTAGTAGTCTGAACAATAGGAACTCGTTCAGCCCTTACAAAGCCCTTCAATTACCAATTAGTGAGAAAATAAAACGGTAACCAGAAAAAACAATTAGGTATGTTAAATTTTGACAAGAAATTAACTTATAACTGTAAAGTATTTTTCGAGAATGGGTTTTAAGAGAAAAAACATTAAGAAACCCACTACAGATTATACAATTCTAACGATGCTGTGCAGAAGGCATTTTTTTAAGTACATATTTATAACACATTGAGAGCAAAGGGTTTCGCTATGGAATATTTGGATCTTACAGTCCTTCGTCATCGATATCCAAGTAAACTTTGACGTAAGGTTTATTATCTACCTAAATAGGTACTATTTAGGTAGATAATTTACCTACATTTGTAATGAAATATAAACATTAGTTGTCAACTTTATGGAACCGGATTTTTTTGGAAATCACGAAAATAAAATAAAAATGCTATTAAATATTTAATATATTATTCAAAACATAAGCTCGGTTTGCTGGTTATTATTATTATCGGACAGATTATTATCAAACGTGAAATAGGGAGTTTTACACGTCTTTTCGTATTCCAAATAAGATATGAGGATAAGACTAACGGTTTTCTAAGGGATTAATCAACTGATACCGTACATGGGTAGTACCTACTATAATACAGTGTCCATCGAGGGGACGAATTAGACAGGCCTCTTTCTGATGACTTGACGCTCATACTCCACAGATATCTCGATTATTGGGTTACATGTTCAATCCTTGTCATCTTACCTTTTATTTGTTAATTTTCTTTTATTTTATTCAATGTCGCTTTTGAAATACACAGACAGATCATTATTTTTTAAAGCATACTCTAGCGAACAAACCGGAAGATCATACGGGTCATTTGTAATATGTATATAAAACTGAAAATTACGACTAAACTAATTCACGACTTCTTTTATCGGTTGTTACGACTGTATCCACCAAGGCGCGCCGGAATAATTCATCTTTATCCTTGATGTCGAAATATTAAAAATCATTCTCAGGTTTGTGGAAATTAGTGTCCTAATTTATGTAAAAACCAAAAGTTTACGCCTCTTCTCTTTCTTATTTTTACGATTCTGATGTTATTTTCGAATTAATGTATTCGGAAAATGTTTAGAAGTATCTGTTTCTTTATGGTGGGATCATGTGAAAGCTTCTTATTGTAACTTCAGTTGTAACGCTCTCTGTAGGGGCACATAAGCGTAGTATGTAATATTTTGCAAAGTAAACAATTTGGGAAACTCGGAAAGCGCTCACTAGATAATTGCCATATTCATAAACTATAATCGCTTTTGTAACGGCGTTTATTAAGTTTTGAACGTCCAAAAATGAAAAGCGAATCGCTGTCCTACGTCAATTGTTGTTTTTTCATTGTAGCGGCAATAAAAATGCTATTGATGTAAAACTTGTACATCAATATGAAATTTTATGTGGTATCGTCGAAATAAGTTTGTAAAGAAATGCAAACTGTCTTCATCGTTCGTCTACTTAATAAGCAACCGTGATAAATTCCACACTATAAATGCCAACCTCAGTCTACATTTATATTATAAACTTTTAATAGTTGCAAAAAACGTTGTAATGAAGCTTCTCAATACGTACCGTACCGTACATACCGTAAAGGTTGATTAATAATTATGGAAAAGGGTCACTACTAAGCTATTGTAAATAGTATTGCTGTAAAAGTTCCATTATAATCTCATAGGTGGCGCTAAGAGGTTCATCGCAACTCAAGATAAAATAGTAAAAAAAAACATTTATTTATATTGTACCGTAAATTGGTTTAAAAAATAATTAAATTTAAAGTTTTGGAAAAGTAAAAGATATTTTCCATGTTTGCATGATTCCATTTGAGGTTGGATTACGCAGAATACCTACTACGTATATTATATTTCGTAATAGTATGGCCAAGCGACCAGGACACGCCTGGGTTACCATGTAGGCTCTATTTAGTGCTACGTTCTATTCCCGCTACTGTAAGTACTGTAACTTTCAGAAAATGTATGATTTTGTTACAATTTTAAGGGCATAATTTAAAAAGTAATTACTCAAAGCTTACCTATGCCATGGTATCTTGTTAATACTTATAACTCTTAATTATGCTGTCTAAAAGTATACCTATCTTCTAGTTATACTTTTGTACGTAATTAAAAATGACAGAGGAAGGCTTTGATTCTCCTAGGAAATTAATACACTTATTAATATTTCATATTCATTTCTGTCGGAAGATGAAACAGCAATCGGTAAAACTTTATTGATGTTTACCCAAATCTTATTAAAATGGCACACATAGAGAAAAGATTACGTACCCAAACAAGTACCAAAAATCAAAATTCATTATTCAAATTTCTGCTCCGCTGTTACGGATTTAAGGGTCGTCTATTGACGAGAAGCCTGGCGTTTACACCCTATTCCTTTAGGGCTCTAGTGCGTGATTATCTGCGTAGTACCGAGGGTGGCCATTCCAATTAATAATGGCGCATAATACTGCGCAATACGAATATAGGTACAGATGAATCGCCCTCCTCCAATACGGATTAAGTTTGTTTACATTTAGGCGAATAACACACTATCAACTATTTATGCAGGAAATAAAAGTAACTTGTTTTTTTGGGTTACGATATGGGTTTCCTAAAAATGGCTTTAAAATAGTTATTTAAAGGTGGAAACGTATAGGTGACTGTTATGTTATGTATATGTCTGTACGTGGTGGCTATTATGACCACCGTTGAGCTACTGTCTTGGCGATAAGGTGGGTCAAAGCTTTTTTGATTTTCGGGCTTTGTAAAAAATATGAAAGCTCGCAATTCAGGAGCAATAAACTTACTAGTACCTACGCTAATAATCTAACCACTACATTACATTATGTATTTAGATAAGTCGTGAGATAAATAAACGTTTGAAGATCTACGAGTACGTCAATCATTTTAGTTCCGTCGTAAACTGTAACCCCTTACAGTTTTTTTTTTTCATAAACACAACTAATTTCATTATTTACAACGTAAAATTAGCAAGTGCAGCAATTATTTTAGTGTTAAATATCTTTTTCAGACGAACATTTACGGATTCAGTGCCTCGCCAAAAAAAAAAATTAATAATAATTAATTAAAGTTTAATTGATATGAATTGATTCGTCTTTTCAATTTACATTTTGTTATATTAGATCACCTCTTAGTTTTATCAAATTTTTCCAAACCGTTTATTAATCGTTAATTATTTGACCAGTTCCACTTGATTTTGGTGTAATTCAAATAAGATTAAACTTAAAAAATATATATTTTTATTGCCTCTGCTCTTAATTCAGTCTGTTTGAGCCATTTTAAGCTATTAGGTTATTTTATAACGCTAATAATTATTTATTGGGATGAAAATTAAATACATGATTTCCACGATAATTTGTGGAACTGCGAATCGTTCCTAATTATATGACCACCAATGTATATAAAAAGTTTTATAATGGACTAGCAAAGCACTCAATTTTTTGTAAGTGGCTACGAGGATTATGAACGATAGTACATAAACTCGCGATTTAATTTCATCGAACAAAAGACCCTTCGCTGTCTAAATCAAGACATGATCAAATTTGAATTCACCCTAACTACTCGTATGTAATACGCAGATAAAAGCTCGCTCTCCCTATACGCTGCCACGTGCTTTTGTTTACTTTTAGGACAACAACGCACTAGGCGTTTCACACGCAAATATAATATTTCAAGTATTTTATTGTTATCGTTTGTAAATTTGTTAAGAAATTCCTAAGAAGACGTTTCGATGTACGTAGGTAGTATTTCTACCCACTAGAATCTACGCTGTGGCCACTCAGCGCGTCTAAAGTAGGTAAACCTTATATCTCCAATGGAATACACCAGTACCAAAAGGTAAAGATAAAAGGTGCTTTGTGCCAATGGATGATGTAAACAGCCCACATTTCTCACAGGTAATCAAACCATACTTTATACATCTTTGAGGTTTCAATTATTCCCTTTAGTTATCTCCACAATAACAACCTCACATCTCAATTCTGAATTTTATAAAGCAACAAAAAATTACCTTGTTCAACAACAGTCTCATAGCAAAAAAAAAGTCATTCTTGCCGTCTTATGAGTATTCTTATGATAATAATAGTACACTAAATATTAAGTACATTTATATAATAATCAACATTTATTTGCAAATTTGGGAATCTACAAAGTTTGTAAATTGTTTTTTTAAAAGTGAGTAGCAGACTAGCTTGCTGACCACGAGATGTTAATTGGTCACTACAGCCCATAGACATCCACGTCCTCAAATAGTTCCGAAGTCTTATTTGAGGTCCTACGAAGATGCGTTGCTACTCTTGAGGTCTACGAGGTTACGAAATTATAAAAGAGATTATACTTCAGCATTAAGTTATAGCATTTATTAATGACATCTATTAATGTATTTTTAATGTACTGTATACTACTATGAATATATGAAATGAAAGCATGATACAGGATATATTAAAAAATGAGGTGCGGCTGGGAGCTGGAAGTGTACCTGTGTACCTAAAATAATGTCATACAAATGCAGCTAATAATGTAACTCATTGATCAGAATTCCTGGTAGTCCTTTTTCGTTTTTAATAATATTTTTTTTATAAAACCAAGTACCAATTTTTTGTTAAACTGTGGACTGCGTCTGTCTACGCTTAAAATGAAATACGACCCTCCGGCAACTCAATCAAAGCATGAACAATATATCCATATATATATATACATATACATTTATAGATACATGCGTCCAGTGTACGTTTATTTTGTCGCAAATTGGAGTCCTTTAATGAAGGGGTCGAGTCACCCCCTTCGTTATTTCGAATTAATTGGAAGTTTCGAAAACGAGGCACTTGCTCTATCGCCGGCGACTAACTAGAATCTGGTATCTAGTCACTGTTTCAAACATGAATCTGTAGCCACGCAAATATACAGTTTGTTTACTTTGTTTCATACCGATGCCAAACTATAACCGAAAAAGTTCTGGGTACAAAAAAAAATCGATTTAAATATATTATAATAAATATGTCCAAGAGCTACAGTTCTTAATCAAATTTGAATGCAAACTTCTGGTGTACCGTACATAAAAAGGAACATTCTTGTCGTATTATGTAGGTATATATACCTAATTCCTTTTGAAGTCATCAATGACATGCAATACTGAAGTTATTGTAATCAATATGACTGGTTGCTACCATTCTTAAATACTCTTCTCGCAACTAGGGAAGGTACAACATACTCCATAAATGGTCATATGTACAGTAGTACAGATTTTTTTTTTTGTTTTAGTATTAGCAGAATACCAAACGAGCATGTAGGCATCCTGATGTTAAGTAGTCTCTGCAGCCCATGGACATCCATACCTGAGGTATTGTGTGGGTGCGTTGCTACTCCTGAGGACTACGTTAGAATGCCTCCCGTCCAGTGTCGTCTGCCTAACTACACCTGCAAACCGAAACACAGCAGTTCTCACACCGCTGCTTGTACATAAATTATCTACCAGCCAGTGTACCACCACTGTACGTGACACCAGTACGTCAGCTGCCAGCTCAATTTTTTATAGTAATCCAAATCAATGATAAAAACAGCTGGATTTTTTTAGATGTTAACGAATGTTATTACCTTGTTACCTTAATCAATTCCATTAAAATTGCAACCATCTGTAGGTCTGACCCTGATTTATTAATTCGTAATCAAGTTCATATAACATTAAATCATGATCATTAGCAACAATAACAAACACTGGTTCATTTTGTAGACCACCGTATCCCAATAAAATTAGGAACATTAATCGTCCATTAATTATAATTAGTGTAATTTCGGCGTCTATCGAAAATTTATCAATCAGACCTCATAATTACAAAATGGCAATAATTTCTTTTTGAAAATACACCATAAATCCTATTTTTATCCAAAAAAACCGGCAGTATATTTTTAAAGATTGATTTACAGCTGTATAGCTGTGTAGTAACAAAACTCTGACTTGGTAATGACTCGTTGGACATATCTTCTCGCTCCTGGTCAGGTTGAGGAGAACCGGTATCGGAGCGTTTGTATATCTATATCAACTTAGGTACGAATTTATCTCACTGCTTCCCCCCTAGCATTGAAACACGTGCAGTAAAAGCGGTAGCAACATCAAAGGGTCGGAAAATTCGCGATTCCCTATCCGTTATGCCTAGGGGGCGCACCCCAATGGTGGTCACATAAAATCAATACTCAAACGTCCAGTTCCGTAGCAATTTTCGCGACGAAACTGAATATAGAAAATTAGCGAAACTGAATCAGTTGCATATTTTTAAAGCTTACGATTATTTTTGAGAGAAAATGTAATATACAATACTAAGATTGGAGATGCGTTATACAACCACATTTCTAAGAAGACGAAGCATGCTCATGCTTACCTGCAACCACTGTCAATTCTTTGTCTTCTGAGAAAGATTTCCGATGCATTGCGCAATAATTGTTAATGAACGCTTAAATTGAATAAAAGAGACCTTTTCGTGTTAATTCGGAAACATAGAAATTGCCCTACCCTATAAATTAAATTTTTTTTTTTAATTTTACACATCTATTACAGTATGAAGAAATGACGGGTAATGATGGGTAGCTCACGTGTAATTTTCACACTTGTTCGAAGTCCCTCATAATGGACTCCGTAAGTAAATCCGGTGCATACTTAAACATTCAGGTATCCACGACTTTATTATTGACAAAACATTTTTAGTTTATGGCGTTAAAACCCTGTTACTAACCAAACTGATTACAATGTGTGGTGTGATACATAGGTACTAATAAAACACTCATCGTGTATTCTCAGGTAGCAATACTGTTGGATATTAAGTACTTCATATATGTATTTAAAGTTAGATGTATCATTGCAGTAAACCACAGTTGAGCACTTCCATCTAGCTTACGTTCCTGTCTCATAATTCTATAGGACAAAAATAACTCATTAGAAATTTTACAGGATATTAAAAAATTACATAATTTTGTACAAATATTCCAAACAATATATTATTTTACTGATTGCTCCAAAACGATGGTAAAGTTGTTTTAACGTAATTACTCGAGTTTATTATTAATGCATCCATAATGATTAGATTTCATGATAACTAGGTTAGATTATTACAACTTAATTTTTAACATAACAACTATGAATAATCCTTACCGGAAAAATATTCTAGCTATGTTTCTAATATGCATCGTACGTTTTTTATTATATGACAGAATAATAAAAAGTATATTTAAGGAAGCAGTTGTTACGAACGTGTGTGCGACATACCTATAGGTACTGTAAGTTCCCGTTAGTGCAAAAGTTACTTGTTATAAAATACTTGTTTTGTTGGTGTCTGAATCAGAAGTACCAAGGACGCGTATTACAACAATCTCTTACAGCTGCAGATTTTTACACGAGTATAATAAGCACCCTAAGGTAATTATAGCCTAGTGATTAAGCATCTCGACCCCGCTTCGGTGGGTCGAGGTTCAAAACCCGGCACGCACCTGTATTTCTCGAAGTATTATTTATTCAAAATTTTCGAAATTATGTGCGTATTATGAATTAATTATCACTCGCTTTAATGGTAAAGGAAAACATCGTGACGAAACCTTCATGCCGGTGAGTTCTCCATAACGTTCTCAAAGGCATGTAAAATCCGCTTATCCGCACTTGGCCAGCGTGGTGGACTATGGCCTAAACTCTCTCATCTCTGAGAGAAGACCCGTGCCCAGTAGTAGGACAATAATGGGTTGATGATGAGTAATAAAATGATATTGCAAATATTTTTAGAAAAACAACTTGTATCTACTTTTTTGTGGTGTCTCGAACACAAAACCTTTTTCTTGTCTGTTCGTATGTTTGTTCGCCAATCATGCAAAAAATACTCAATAGATTTTAATGAGACCTTTATAGTTTGACTTCAATACTAAGTTTGAAAATGCAGTGCACAGTTTAAAAAGTCATGGATGGTGGTAGTCTTATATCAAAGACTCGCATGCGGCGGCACCACCGCTACACCTATTTCTGCCGTGAAGCAGCAGTGTGAGAACTGCTGTTTTCGGTCTGAAGGGTGTGGTTAGGCAGAGGACACTGGACAAGAGGCATTTCAACTTAGTCCTCATGAGTAGCAACGCATCCACA
>DWKW01001285.1:0-13079 GCA_018250115.1 Doberes anticus | reverse complement strand
TCCTGCCGTAAAACAGCAGTGTGAGAACTGCTGGAATTCGTGTTGACGGAACATTCACCCCTATTAATATTGAGAACTTCAAAGTGATTGAATTGAATTGATTGGATAATATCCCTTTAATATTCATTCTATACAATATAGGTATACAACCGTGAAAGTCTAAAACAGTGTTTAAATTAATATTCAATAGCCATGTTTTACCCTTTTTTGCTATCCAAATATTAGAATGAAAAATACAAAAGTTTAATTTAAGGCTATGTTACTTTGAAGAGTAGAGTAGTAGTATCATTGTTTATTTTTATATAGATAATAATAAGTTACCATTAGCCAGCGAAAAAAATCTAATAAATAAATAAAAAGTGGCAACCCTAAGCAAATGCTGATATCGCTAATGAACAATGAATCCGATATTTAGTACTGCGTTCACGGTAGCCGACGCTTAGTTTATTGCAACAGCTAATTAATAATGCAATGTGTTCATTCATTCATTAGAAATTATGTTGATGATGGGGGTTCGTCTGTGGCGCCACCGATGCACCTATTTCTGACGTAAAACAACATAATAGGTGTAGGCAGAACACTGTACACGTGGCACTTCAGCTTTGCCGTCGAGTGCAGTAATGCAACGTCCGACCTCAAATAGAACCTATTTTAAGTTGGCCGTGGAAGTCCATGGGCTGCAATGACCATTTAATTTTATTATTATTATTATATACATTCATGAACAGCATTCATCAGCAGCATTCATTCATTCATGAACATTCAGCAGACAGGCCACCTGATGGAAAGTGATCACTACAGCCCTCGGACAAACACATCCAACCTCAAACAGAACCAAAGTTTTATCTGAGGTCGTATCCTTAGGACTCAGGTGGAATGCCTCCTGTCCAGTATCTTCTGCCTAACCACCCCCTTCAAACCGAAACACAGTAGTTCCCAGGCTCCTGATTTATAGCAGAAATAGGTGAAGCGGCAGTTGCGCCGCAAACGAGCCTTCGGCATAACACTCTACCACCATCAATATTAGGTGAGCGGCATGATCGTTTGCTATATAATATTATATGATTATATCATTACTTCACCGTTGAAGCAAGTGGTAATTTTAGATGCGCGCCGGGAACCAAACCGCGACCCACAGGAATGGCAGTTCGAGATTCCTAACCATTACGCTAAGCATTGCAAACTGTTAAAACTCGCACTAAATCCTAAGTGTGGTAACTGTGTTTACGTTAAACCTATAAGGTATTTCGAATGTTGTTATAACGTTAACATAGTAGGGCATAATTCAAATTTAACAACCGGACGTCACTTGACTCACTGGGCCTCTAATTCCTTATGGACTTCGTTTTTTGCCGTCCTACTGTTTTTGGTGAACTGTGTAATTATGTGTGGACTGAGATAGCGCTTCATAAGTATGGCGGAGACTTTTTATTCTTCAAATTTAAATCGAATATACATTTTTCAAAAATAAAGAACACTTCATACGAATAGCTTCAATCTAGGATTCCCTCTCCTGGGTGCCATGGACACGCGGAGACAAGACCAATCAAACCAGGACGCAAAATTGAATTAAAAAAAATATGTATTAACAGAATACCAAATGAGCATGGCCACCTGATGTTAAGTGGTCACTGCAGCCCATGGACATCCACATCAAACCTCGACTAGGACGGAAGTCCTATCTGAGGTCGTATGTGGATGCGTTGCTACTCATGAGGACTAAGTTGGAATGCCTCTTGTCCGGTGCCTTCTGCCTAACCACACCCGACCACAGATAGGACTTCCGTTCTTTATAAGGTTGGATGTGGACGTCCATGGACTGCAACTTAACATCAGGTGGCCCGAGCATTTGTTTGCTATTCCAATCATATTAAAAAAAAACCTAACGACGGCACAGACCTGCGCATAAATGGTTTAACAATCATAACTGATTTAGCTCGAGTTAGTTTTTATCCAATAAATAATCCAAGTCGGCAAGAAACGTCCGCGCAGTGACCGTTACAGCTGACATTGAGATCGGTAACCAGCCATAACTTACAATCATCGCATCATGTGACGAGGAAAACTGCTATTTCACTGAAAAAATCGCATTAAAGTCGCAGAAACTAAAAGTTTAGGTTTCATGAGAATGCCCATGAGCAGTGACCATTTAACATTAGGTGGCCTTCACGATCGTTTTCTATTCTGTTGGTATACAAAAAAAAAATGATGGTGGTAGAGTCTTATGTCGAAGGCTCGACTGCGGCGGCACCACCGTTGCACCTATTTCTGCCGTAAAGTAGCGTTGTAAGAACTGCTGTGTTTCGGTTTGTAGTACACCCTAGTTAGGCATTCCAACGTAGTCCTTAGGAGTAGCAACGCATCCACATCTGCTAATAATAATAATAAAAAATTAAAAAAACTGTCCGGGACTGTGCTATTTGTTTATGAAGTCTGTGTGGCGTACCGTGGCATCATTGGCAACTAAAGATTGGGTTAACTAAATGCTGGTTTGCTTACTTTCGTAAGTATTACATAAATAATCCAGCGCTTTCAATAAGTATACAATAGTAGGTAAGTAACTCTTCATTTTTGCTCAAAAGATGATTGTTGCTATATAACAGTTTAATAATTAAATGACACTTTACCTTCTTAATACAAAATCCGCTGGAGCACTACATCGGAACACAAAAACCACAGATTAAATATAACCTTGCATTCGGCACTAAAACATCAACCTCCAAACGTATATTGAAAATTATTCTCACTCTATTGTGTATTAACATTTACTTTGAAAACTTCATAAAACAATTTTAATGGCGTCGGTTTTCCTCGTTTGAATTTGGAACGGTCACACTGTTTTTATATTTATTTCCCAATTGTTTTAAATTACATGAATAAAATTCAACATTTTGATACAATATTTTTAATTGTTTTCTTTTTTAATTGCTCCAACAAACGAATATGATTTCACGTTTGAATTTCGAACGCGTGTACGCAGCCCGTTCGCGGTATGCCAACTGATAGAACTTAGAATGATATGTCATACTAACATGAGACTTCTCAATTTTAATGATGGTTGAAGGAATAATAGAATTAACAATTTTATTTTTAAAAAAGTTTTCAAATGATCGAAATTACATAGTAGTAATGCGTTACTTTTTGATACAAAAGTCTTATGTATACAATTTTATTCAAAAGATAGCTAAACGTTCAATTACATTTAATTAATTTGCTGTTCCGTTTGAATAAAAATAAAATAAAACTAAAACCTTTTCATCTCAGAGAGTAGAATCGAGTCCAGCAGTGGGATACTAAAAATGATGATGATATTCCAACAAAACAAAAATTATAGATTAATTCTATAAACAACCTCGTAATCGTCTTCTCAGAACATCAACAATATGATACTTAACGATAAATAATTACGTTCTTAAACCGTAGTTTTATACCACGTTATAATTTAACGTTTGCCGAGAAAAAACCACTAATATACACAAGGAGATATTCAAAGAAAATCCGTTACAAAGTTCTCTTAGAAAACCAATAAACCGTGTCTAATATGAATAATATGTTTCATTCATTTCTTGACATGTAAAGGATAGTATTGTTTGTTATAATGGTCATGACATCAGAACAGTGAGAACCGGTCACCAGTCCAAAGATAATTATTTGCTTAACAAATTGAAGATACGTACATTTTTTTGAAGTGAAAACTTCTTTAGGCGCGTTGAGCGTTTTGGTAGAGGGTAAAATCCTCGGTTCGCGTCACCGACATGCTAATGATAATAGTATATCTATAGCTATGGAGAGCCAGACTAGCGCACGCGCAGTAGCCTGTGTACACGTATACACTAATACATCGACTATTTCTGACTGTATTATGTGCGCGTTGGACGCTTTTTGGATAAGTATAATTTTGTGAGTCACGTCACCAATACGTTATAGTAGCAGTACATCTGTAATTGTACATGTGACGCGTTGTACATTAAGTATTAGAGTGCAGTTATATACATAAGTAAAGTTAAATTGACCACGTGGGAAGTTCAACTTGTGTGTACGGGATTTTGTTTATTTAAGTGAATTTTTAATTTGACTATTATTGTAATTATTTAATTGAAGGATTACTGTTTATTTATTGAATTTAAATTCATTGACTTCACTATAAAAGTGAGTATGAAACATATTAATATTTTTATACAGATAAATGAATAATGAAAACAACGAATATATTTTTAAACATTTTTAATATTTGTACGAATATTTGTATTTAAAATTTAGCATTATTCATTTTAATTATGTTTTTAATATTTAACCTCTTCATCATGAAATGAGTATTATTACGGTATAAGATTTATCTTACTAGCGTGGTAAAATAGATTTCTAGTTATTTGATAATATTTTTTCGTGGATTTTAAAATTGGAAAATTAAATAAATGTTATAATAATTTTAGATTTTATGAAATATGTTCATTTATTGTAAAATTCAATTTTACGAAGTTATTGTTTGTTTGTGTAATTTGTTAGATATAAAATACGTGCTTTGTTATTTTTTTGCCAAATAATTATTTATGAACTTATATAATTTAATTTCACTATTAGAAAAAATATTGTAACATAATTAAAATCTCTAAATTTCTATTTTTTATACTTGTTTAGATCCTTAATCCCACGAGAAAAAAACTTGAAGATGTCTTCAGACGGGGGCAAAAGAAAAAGACAAGAAGGTGATGAAGACTCAGAAGGAACGAATTTTTCTTATGATGACATAAATCAAAAAAAAATTGATGAAATACAATTAAAAAAGAAAGTTCAAAATAAAACTAGATGTCAGCGATACCGAGATAAAAAAAAAAAATCTAATGCAATAGTTGATTTAAAAATTTCTAAGCATCAAACAATATCGTTAGAAGAGGAGGAAAAAATTAAACGTCGTAAATTACAAGACAAACAAAAAAGTCAGCGGTATAGAGATAAGAAAAAAGAATCTGCCTTGATCAATTTACAAATGAACCGATCTTCAAAAACAGTTATAAAGCGTGTTTCTAACGACCTAAATTTTCATAACTCACAAATTGCAGGCCCCTCAACAAGAAATGTGCCATATGTTCCACCAATTGATATTGCTGACTTGTCAACACAAAATGAACCAGACATTCTAGAGTTACATTCAGATTCTGATGACAATATTGACGATATTTCTGTACAAGTTTCACAAAATAACACTCAAAACATGGATTCTCAACACAGTCTACCTGCACCAACGTACTCTTCTAGGCATCAACATTCTAAAGCCCATTTAAAATTTCAAAAAGATTTTTTTGAAAATGATTTTGGTCATTCGTGTGACATTTGTGACCGACTGTGGTTTGCAAAAGATATAAAAAATGTTGTTAATAACGATACTACTCCTAATATTCAATTTTTAAGAACAATGCTCAAAAACGTTAATGTAACTGAGGTGAAAGTATGCTCAACTTGCTTAAAAGCAATTAATAAAAATAGCGTTCCTTTACTTTCGGTGTATAATGGATTCAAATATCCCCCATTTCCACAACATCTCAAAAATTTTCCATTAGATCTGGTAACAGAACGCCTTATATCTCCAAGAATTCCCTTCATGCAAATTCGAAGGCTTCGACATGTTCTTGGTCAATTTGGAATCTATGGACAAGTGATAAATGTTCCAATAGAAGTAAATACAATGGTGAATTCATTGCCAAGAAATATAGATGACGACCATAGCATTACGGTTCATATTAAGAGAAAGAAAATACACAAATCCAACTATCTTTGTGGTATAGTCAACAAAAGAAAAATAAAAGCGTGGTTGCAACATTTAAAAGATTCACCTCTTTATACTTCTTATGGTATTACGGTTGATGATAGCTTCTTCAACGGCCAAGATGATATACAAGATGAAATTATCTACGATGAAGATGGTGACAATGATATTTCAGAACAAATACCAATTGACGAAAGCTTAGTGGCACAGCAACAAACATTAATGTGGAATGACGAAATGTACCTAACAATTGCTCCTGGAGAAGGTAATGTTCCTGTTAGTTTATTATTCGACGAACATGCAGAAGAATTATCTTTTCCACAAATATATTTGGGTCAATTTAGAACTTTTCGTGATGGCGTTAATGTCACCTCTTTTATGATGGCAACAAGTGAACTTAGACGATCTGACAGACGAGGTGTTACCCCTCAGCATTTGTTATACATGGCTATGAAAATTATGAGAATAAGAATAAGAGATTCGCTTTCTATTGCGTTTAAACATGTTGGAAAAGGTACCACTATCACTAAAGAGCAAATAAAATCAGAAGATTACGTACAAGGTTGTATCGAAAGTAATTTAGCTTTTTTACGCACTATTCCGAACTCAGCATTTTATTGGTTAGAAAGAAAAAAGGACCTGTTCGCGATGATTAGACAATATGGTAAACCAACAGTGTTTTTTACAATAAGTGCTAATGAAATAGGATGGTCTAAATTGCTACAATTATTGCATAATTTAAAGTATAGTTCTGAAATAACACTTGAAGATGCCGCAGATTTACATTACATAGAAAAAAGTACACTTATTAATGAAGACGCAGTTACTTGCGCTATATATTTTAACAAGTTGGTCAACGTTCTCATGAAAATACTGCAATCAAAAAAATATAACCCTTTTAAGAAATATAGAATTGTACATTATTTTAAAAGAATCGAATTTCAACATCGCGGCAGTCCACACGCTCATATTTTAGCTTGGTTAGATAATGCTCCTGAAGACGCACTTGGAAAAGATTACAATAAAGCTATCGATCTCATAGATTCTCTTATATCAGTATCTGCAGCAGAGGCATCAGGTAACATAAAATTACAAACACACAAACATACTTTTACATGCTACAAAGGAATTGCATCAAAAAGAATGCAAAAATGTAGATTTGATGCTCCATTCATGCCAATTAAGACAACAATGATTTTGACACCGATGAAAGACACTGAAGATGGGTTCGAAGAGTGTAAAACAAAATATAAGGCTCTTAGAAAAAAATTAGAAAATTATGAATATGATAATTTCCAAACATTTTATGAAGATAATAATATAAATTCAGATGGAGAATATGTTAATGTCATTCGTGCTGGAATCAATAGACCAAAAGTTTTTCCGAAGCGTCAACCTCATGAAAAATGGCACAATCCTTTTAATCCATTTATAATGAACATTGTTCAATCCAATACAGACTTTCAATTTATAACAGAAGAGTATTCGTGTGCAGCTTACGTTGTAGAATACATCAATAAAACTAATAGAGGTGTTAGTAATTTACAAAGAAAAATAATCGAAGTTATGGATGAACACCCAGAATTTGACATATTTGAAATCACTAGAAATATTAGTATCAATCTTTTAAATCACACTGAGATAACAAGTCAAGAAGCTGCCTGGTATTTATTGAGAGAGCCTATGTCTAAAAGTTCAACCATTATTGTTTATATACCAACTGTATGGCCTATTGAGAGACAAAGAATAAAAAAGACCATGAAGGCATTGAGTGAATTGGACGATGATTGCACAGATATTTGGAAAGAAAATTGGTTCGATAAATACGAAAAAAGACCTCAAGAATTAGAAAATGTTTCTCTCGCGCAATTTGTTTCTAAGTATTACAAAAATAACAAAGAAGAGTATGTCATACGAAATGAACCAAAAGTGATACGTTATCGCAATTACGATATGGCTACTGATCTTAATGAATATAAAAGAGAAATGGTAACGTTACACATTCCATTTCGTCATGAAGAGTCGGAAATTCTTTCACAAATGAAATTCATCAAAATATATGATGAAAATGTAGATTTGATATTACAGAAGAGAAAAGAGTTTGAATCGAATATAGACATCGAAAAAACACTGCAAATTTGTCGAGAATTATGCCGCGAAGAAGATGCAGATGATGGTGAAGACATAAGAGATGTTGCTGGTAGGCTTCCTGATCAAAACCCATTTCAAGAATTGTATAATAACCCAACTGCAGAAATAAATGGCGATTTATTATATGCAATGTTGAATAAACTTGGAGCTATAGCTAAAAAAAAAGAAAATATAATGTCTTATGATGATTTTTATGATCTTATGCGTCGAGCTAATGAAGAACAGCGAGAAATTCTGTTTCATACGATGCACCATTTGATATCTACAGATGAGCCAATGCGAGAACCACTACTCATATATTTAACTGGACCAGCTGGTAGTGGCAAGACTTTTGTGATAAAAGGAATAATGGAGATATACAATAGATTCTCAGACACTGATGGCATTTTTAATGCCTATGTAGCGTGTGCCTCAACTGGAAAAGCTGCTACAGCTATAGGTGGTTCAACGGTTCATAGTGCATTGAGCATATCATTGTCCAGGCTAATGCCACTTAATATAGAAAAAGCTAATCAATATAGAACTTTATTCAAATTTGTTAAAGTTCTCATTATTGATGAAATAAGCATGGTTTCTGCTGAATTATTAGAACAGATTAATGCTCGTCTGAAACAAATTACTGGCTTGTTTACAAAAGATTTTGGAGGATTAGATGTTATACTTATTGGAGATTTGCGACAATTACCTCCAGTAAAGGCCACGCCAATCTTCAAGCAAATCAAAAGAAAAATAACTGGTGAAACACCTTGGCGAAAATTTAAACAATTTGAATTAAAACAAGTAATGAGACAAGAAAATTGTCAGTTTTCTGAAATTTTAACAAAAATTGGAGATGGAAATATTCTAACGGAAGAAGAACTGAAAGTCATGGAATCAAGATTTATCACCAAAGAAGAAGCTCAATCAGTATGCCCTGAAGGAATACGACTTTTATTTACAAACGCTGCGGTTAACGCGTACAACTATTCGGTTTTAAACTCTGTAGATGATAAAATAATATCTGTGGCATCGGATGTTATTACTGGTTGTCATAATCCTGAGCAAGAAAATTTCGTTAGGCAGAAGTTGCATAAAATGAAAACTGATGAAACTGGTGGATTACCCTACGAATTAATTTTAGTTCTCAATAGACCATATATGATAACTAATAACATAGACGTTGCAGACGGATTATCAAATGGCACTGTAGGAAAATTGTATCATGTAGAGAGAGATGAGAATGGTGATATTATAAGAATTTGGTTAAAATTTCCAAAATCATGTGGACGAAAACAAGCTACAAAATTAAGAAATCTCAGTGCACGCCTCAATCTTGATGATGATGCTGTGCCCATCACTTCTCAAACATCATCAGTAGCACTCAATAATAATAAAACCATAATAGCGAAACGAAAACATTTTCCACTTGTTTCTGCTTTGGCAATGACGATTCACAAATCACAGGGAGGTACTTATGATGCTATTGTTTACGAATATGATCGCAAACATCCTAGAGAATTGGTATACGTAGCTTTATCCAGAGTGACGAAGATTGAAGGTTTATTTATGGTTACTAAAGAAAATACTGAAGACAGCTGGAAATTTTGGATTGGTAGATCAGGAATACCTTTAAATGCTTCAGAATCAGATAAACATCTTAAGAGATCAACAAGTCATCGAGAAGATCTA
This sequence comes from Doberes anticus, assembly GCA_018250115.1. Taxonomy (NCBI): domain Eukaryota; kingdom Metazoa; phylum Arthropoda; class Insecta; order Lepidoptera; family Hesperiidae; genus Doberes; species Doberes anticus. The sequence continues at coordinate 3,496 of DWKW01001285.1, read as the reverse complement.
ACATTAGAATTAAAAAGATTGAAAAACAATACACTACAAACAGTCACCCAAACTTTTCTTGAATTCATTTCTAACAAGAAAGGATTATCTATATTTTCATTCAATTGTCAAAGTTTACATGCACATGTAACTGATCTAAAAAACGATGCTATTGTAAAAAAATCAAATGTTTTACTTTTGTCAGAAACTCGTATGAAAAATGAAGAACCAATTCATATTCCAGATTTCAATTTTGTTGCAAGTTATAAAAGGCCTGAAGTTCCAGCAGCAGGAGTAGCTATTTATCAACATACACAAGATACATCACACATTGTCACTTCATACATGGACATCCACACTAAATTCACTAGAGGGATTGGTGTTAATGTTTCAGACATAGGCGAAATATGCGTTGCTCGTTGCAATTCTGAAAATGGACAATACATTTTAATGGTTGCTGTTTATATATCTCCTGGAAAATCTATGAAACAGATAGAACAATTTTTATTCGAAAATTTAATGATTTACACAAAAGAAGGTTCTGAATTACTCGAAAAAAGATTTGGCGAAAAATTTGACGACATACCTATGATATTAAGCGGAGACTTTAATATTAACTTCGCAGATGACAAAAATGTATCATTAATTGAATTTTTGAATGAAACATTAGGTTTGACTATGTCTAATGATCGAAAAGTCAGTACAACAAAGTATAAAACGACTATCGATGCTGTTTTTATACGATATTTAGATAAATTTCAATCAAACATTTTTATTTCTTATTTCAGTTACCATAAACCTATTGTATCTTTTTTAGAATACAGTGAAATGATTGAACGAACAGATAATCTAAGTATTGTCGAAATTAATGATGACAATGATGTAAATAATGAAAATAATGTTCAAACTTGAATTCATTGAAATTCGTGTAAATATAAATACTATGTATAATTAAGATAATTGTATATTAATTATTTTTTCAACCACATTGTATTTATATTTTGTTCATGATCTGTTTAACCCATCATATGTAACTAATAAATAAAACATAAAAAATTTCATATAATTTTTGCATATAGTTTTAATTACTCTCAACTTAATAGTTCCGTTTTCACTTCTATCGGCAGTCCCACGACTGCTACTGTTTTTTAACTAAACCTAAGCAAACGGGCCACCTGATGGTAAGTGATCATCGTCTCCTATAGACACGAGCAACAGCAGAGGAGTCGCCAATGCGTTGCTGGTTTTGAAGGAGAGCTCTTTTAGCGCCTTTTTTGAAGAACCCCATGTCCTAACGTTCCCGAAAAGCCTCAGGAGGAAGATCGTTCAATAGCTTGCAAGTACGTGGCGAAAAAGAACTCTTAAATCGGACCGTGGAGGACCGCCACAAGTCTAGATGGAGGGGATGGAACCTCAATCTTCTATAGGAGGAATCTATATATTGATAAGTGAGTGATAACCTAGTGGTTAAGAAGTCTCGACGTCTAAATTTCAAAATTGTTATTTATAATTGTTGTTAAATTATGTACGCATTAGACATTAATTATCACTCGCTTAAACGGTGAACGAAAACATCGTCACTGAACCTGCATGCCTGAGAGTTCTCCAAATTTTTCTCAAAGGCATGTGAAGTCCGACAATCCGCACTTGGAAGGCGTGGTGGACCGTGGCCTAAACACTCTCGTCTCTGAGAGAAGACCCGTGCCCAGCAGTGGGACGATAATGGGTTGATGATGATTATGGTGATATAGGTAGGTACTTATAAAGTAACTACAATATTGACAGTGTTTTCCGTATCAAAGTAGATACGTAAGTAATTACCTTTATAGATCCGCCTAAATTTGACATTTAAGTAAAATTAAAATACTCGCTCTTCGAGGCAGTTCCCGTATCGTTCAAAAGGTGTCGAGATAATTACTAGTGAAACATCCATTAGTTGATGTGCTATTCAAAAATGTATACTAAGCACGTATGAGAATATTGTACATTCTGTGGTATGATAATGAGTTACTTCCTTTCCGAATTTAGGCTCACACTCGTGTTATCATCGGTGAGTTTATTACGAGAGTATTATTTTTGATTTTACAGACTTAATATAATTTTAAATAGGAACGAAACGTTCATAGCCCCGAGTGAAACGTTCATAGCCCCAAGTGAAACGTTCATAGCCCCAAGTGAAACGTTCATAGCCCCAAGTGAAACGTTCACAACCCCAAATGAAACGTTCATAGCCCCAAGTGAAACGTTCATAGCCCCAAGTGAAACGTTCATAGCCCCAAATGAAACGTTCATAGCCCCAAGTGAAACGTTCACAACCCCAAATGATACGTTCACAACCCCAAATGAAACGTTCATAGCCCCAAGTGAAACGTACATAGCACCAAGTGAAACGTTCATAGCCCCAAATGAAACGTTGATAGTCATTAGTGAAACGTTCATAGCCCCAAGTTAAACGTTCACAACCCCAAATGAAACGTTCATAGCCTCAAGTTAAACGTTCATAGCCCCAAGTGAAACGTTCACAACCCCAAATGATACGTTAATAGCCCCAAGTGAAACGTTCACAATCCCAATTGAAACTTTCGTACTATCGAGTGAGCCGTCAATAGTTTAAAGTTTAAATGTACTTAGGCCAAAGTGAAGAATTCGGAATTCCAAATGATTTTTTATAGTCTATACTGAAACGTTCATAACTTTACTTGGGTTGGTTTTCGTCCCACCACTGGGCACAGGTCTCCTGTCAGAGATGAGAGGGTTAAAAATATTGCTATGCATGCAAGATGCGGATTGACGGACTTCACATGGCTTTGAGACCATTATGCAACTTTCAGGCATGTTTCATTTCCTTCACCGTAAGAGAAAATGATAATTAGTTTATAGTACGCACATCATTTAGAAATAACAATAATTTTGAAAAATAAGAGGAACGCGCCGGTAATTGAACCCCCTACCCACCGAGCGTTCGTGATTCTTCACCATTAGGCGTAGAAAAGTGACCATAGCCTCAGTGATGTGTTCTTGGCTGAAGCTCCGAGTGACGCGTTTTGGTAAAATAGTAACATTTAAACTTTGATTTAGGATAGTTTTACAACATCCAATAGAAGTCCTCTTCATAACACATCAGAATGCATGCCCTGAAATTACTATTTAAAAGTGGCAACACTATTCCAAGCATACTCGTATCACTCAATCTAAGTCCGACAGTAATGGACCAGGTGTGTGACTCAAAATAGGCACAATTAATTTTAAGCGCTAGTCAATAACAGCACGTGGTATGTGTCGCCAATCTATACGTGGCCATGATCTGCTGAAACGGATTCGACACAACTATGTTTTAGCGAGGTGTTAATTTCTGGTAATTCGCATAATACCCCAATCGCCTCTTTTAAAATATATGAATAATTTAAAGAAAGAAAGAAACTTGATGGTGGTAGTCTTAAGTCAAAGACTCGCCTGCGGCGGCATCACCGCTACACCTATTTCTGCCGTAAAGCAGCAGTGTAAGAATTGCTGTGTT
>DWKW01001284.1:0-13085 GCA_018250115.1 Doberes anticus | reverse complement strand
TATCTCTAGGTCCACTAGTCTGTCGTTAAGTTACGGTACCTACTGTTTTTAAGTGTAGATTACAACTTATTAATTTAATCTGCATGACAATGTTATAACATTAAAAATTGTTGCAAAACTATAAGATAGTCAAAAAATTGAAGTACTAATTGCCAACAAGGGCTCCGTACTAAGTTTCTGGGCAATTGCTTGTATTTATTTGCGTTTTTACATATTTGTATCATGAGTCATGTTGAAGGGCCATATTTTACATTCTGTTGACTTAGACACTTGATTTTTTCTACAGTGCCGAGGGACCGTTGACCTAAGTATTTAATATTAATTTCCACCCGATAAATCAAAGCGTTTCTAAATAAAAGGTCTTGTCGTCTGTCAACTGTGATACAGACGAACAACCCTAAAAATGTACGTCAAGTTTCAATTAGTATACATATATATAAAATATTAATATCTTTAATTATAATTATGGTGCGACATGTAATATTGTTACCTAATGTAAATATTATTCAACAATATTAATAATGTTTTTTATCTGGATATTGGTGATTTGGTTGCTACAATATATCATGGTTGAATACAATGTATCATCGTAGCCACAAAGCATTAATTAACCCAAAAATACAATGTCTCAATTATGACAAGCAGAAAAACATTACAAGATATAATACATAAACATACAAAAATGCAATGTCCCAATATGTCTATAAGAGTAGAAAAAATATTACAAGATATAATAAATATACATACAACAATAATTTGACAAAAATATTATGTTGCTTTTTTGCACTCAATAACTTGAAACTTATTTATAGGGTATATTTTGTAACTTCAAGGTTATTTATTATTTTTAGGTTCTCCTATCAGTTCTAAGTGACCAAAAATAATAACCCTCGTTTGTCTGCGAATATAAAGTAAGTCCACGTACACAAATAGACAACAAGACTGACGATTCGTTATCGTGGCTTTTGGCAGTAAACTAGGACCTTCGATTTCATTTTCGGCATACTTTTATTTTGGTTACAATCAAGTAGCTAATAAAAATCAGTTATATCTTATAAAACTACAAGAATTTATTGTTGCTTATGTCAAAACGAGCTTGCGGTCAATTTATGGCGCCATAATTTCATATTAAGCAAGTAAGTGGTACTGGCAACCCAGAAAAGTCGTGACTAACAAAATGATGCAACATATATTTTGATCTTTTCGCTCCTTGATGCCGTACGAAATGGCGATTGTTGTGAGACAATGGCCGAAAATACTTGCTCGGTCGATTTTCAATAGGGTTTCGAAAGTGACCGTAATTTGTATGGAAATTGTCCGAGGCTTACGTGATGTCCTGACGACCTTGTTACATGTGCTTAACTTTTCGTTCTGTGTATACGGATAACTATTTTTTTTGTTTTGTTATATTAAAGGAGTAGGAAACGAGCATGCTGATACCCTGATGTTAAGTGGTTTTTTCAGCCCGGACGGACCAAAGTATCTGAGCTTGTACGTGGATGTGCACCGCTGTGCTACCGCTGCACCTATTTCTGCCGTAAACAAGCAATGTGAAAACTGCTGTGTTTCGGTTTGAAGGGTGTGGTTAGGCAGAAGGCACAGGACATTTCAACTTAGTCCTCATGAGTAGCAACGCATTCACATACGACCTCAGATAGGACTTTCATCCTATGCCATCAGATTCCTGCATGCTCGTTTGCTATTCTATTTACATTAAAAAAATACTAAGTTGGAATACCGCCCGTTCACTGTCTTCTGCCTAACTGCACCATTCATTATATATTATATTATATTTCTATGTGCCTTGCTTGTATTTGTCAGCCTTTTTTATAAGATAAAATCAGGTAGATTTCAAGGGATTTCATATATACAACCTCAGATAGGACTTCTGTCATAGTTTAGGTTTGATGTGGATGTCCATGCGCTGCAGTGACCGCTTAATATCAGGTGTTCTGCATGTTTTGTTTCCTATTCTGTTAATGTACAAAAAAGTATGTTTAAAAATCTAAACTTTTAACTTTTTTTTTAATTAAAAAAGATAACTTCTGATTATAAAATATTATGCCTTCATCAGTTTTTACGCCATTCAATTCTTATACAAAGCTCATTAGCTTTTGAGGACAATTTGGGCATTAGTAAATTTTTTGTTCATCGTAATTACTAGGTACCTATTTAAAATTCCATTCTTGAATGTTAGTAAATACGTAAGCTGAACAAAAGTAATTTTTTGACTCCTATATTTTCGAAACAATAATATGTATATGTATATACTGCGCCAATCCCCCAATATGGCCAGCGTGGTGGACTATGGCCTCTACACTGTTATCTCTGAGAGGAGACCCGTGCCCAGCAGTGGGTGATGGGTAGGTACTCCGCTACTACCTAATAGCGATGGCGAATATGATGATGGAGGTGAATGGGGATCTGATTCCTGGGATGATCAAAACTACGAGAGTGACGGCAGCCTGGACGACAAGTGAGGGACAAGGCTTCATGCTTCGTGACGAGCCTTATGGGATCAGCGCATGGCTGGCACTGGTGCGTTCCATTGGAGATCACAGATCCTCCACATGCGGTGGGTGGCTACCGAGATACCGAGGTGTGTCGAAGTCTCTTATTCTTTCTTTCCCAAAGCCATCAGGAAAGGAAGATTTAGGAAGTTTTCCCCTCTTTAAAAATGGAATAGAACCCGAAGGAATATTGCAGTTCATTTTACGACACGTGTTTCCGTCGTTGTCAAGATATACATGAGTTTGGCAAAGTGCCTGTTTCCTTTTCTGTAACCGATGGAGTTCAATGGTACTAACATTTATGACATCCATTGAATATATTAGATACATGGTTTTCGTATTACCCAGTCCTACGATTTACGGTTGATGATTGTACTACTGCTTGGTGAAATTTTCAAATATTTATAAATATGTTTATACATTTGTACATACATACATGTATGACGAACCGTGTGGCGCCGTGATCAATATGCGGTCTGCCGTTCGGAGGGTACCTGTGTTCGATTCCCAGTGGGATAGAAATGTAAATGATGAATCTAGATTTTTGTACCAGGTCTTGGGGTTTGTGGGCTTGTTTCATGTTTCTGTGTGGGTCCATGGCATTTACGTCACAGATAATCCAAGTGTTTTATTATTTTTAGAGTTTAATTATTTTACGCATTGTCCGTCAATCAGCCATCATAATTATCAACCCATTATTGTCTCACTGATAGGCCTGTGTCTCCTCACATAAATGAGAGGGTTAATGCCATAGTACAATACGCTGGCCCAGTGCGGATTGGCGGACTTCACGTGCTGTTGAAAACATTTTGGAGAACTCTCACGCATGCAGGTTTCCACAGGATATTCTATATCACTGTTAAAGGAAGTGATAATTAATTTCTAACGCACAGACGCACAATCTAATACGATAAAAGTCGGTCAGTCTCGGTACAGTTCTATAAGTATGGAGGATATACATTTTTGATTGTCATTACTTCAGCAACCGTTCCCATGGTCATCGTTCAATACCGTTTTGTTCAACTTCCAGAGCGAGTCAAATCGAACGATTAAAACGCGAGAAACAGCTAATCGATTAGTGTGGCATTTAGAAGTATTAGGGGAATCTGTAATACGACTTGGTATTCTTACGGTTTGGGTTCGAATCTCGGCGTGCAACTAAATTTCTGTAGTTATATGCGTAATCATCATCGTCAATAACCCATGTCCCACTGATGGGCACGCGTTCGTCAGCATCATCAACAACGGCAGCAGGTTTCTAATAGGCACATGATTTAAAAATGATAAAAAATAACAGTTTAAAAATTTAGAGGCTGGGATTTGAACTCCGGATTTGAACTCCGTCACACCGGAGCGGGAGGTCGAGATTCTAATGCATTAGGCTATCACTGACTCTCTATGTGAAGATATATGTACATACGTGGATAAAAAGCATGCCGATTTCAAACGACTCGGTGAACACAGACTACTGTGTTTTTGGATTTTAATATTTAAATATTAGTCGTTAGCTTTTTCGCTTTTGAGATTATAGTGTAAATGAGCATGAAATTAACAAGGCTAGATGATAATAAAACCAAGATGTAAAAAACTCTTTAAAGAAACATGTTCAAAATTCGAATAGTATAATTAGCGTTTAGCGCGTATCTGACACGTGTTTTCCAGTCTTAAAAACTTATTAGATTCTGAAAAAAGCTACAAAAATTACACAAGTTTTTTTATTTTATTTCCATACTATTTAAACATGCCTAAATTGTGCATGCATGTAATTCGAGTATTAGTTTCCGTTTTGCACCGGTGCGTGTGCGCTAGCAATTAAGTAAACAATGTTGTGGATCTAATTGGTAGGTACCTACGCATTTTTTTCATCGATACTTAACGTCTGTTTTACTACTCATAACTATATAGTTTTCTAGTTTTTAGGGTTCCGTAGATCAATCCGGTAATGCGGAATTGTAGGATCACTATGTTGTCAGTCCATATTTTTTTTGTATTAACAGAATGCAAAAATTCACTGCAGCACATGGACATCCATAAAAATCTTAACAAGGACAGAAGTCCTATCTGAGGGCGTACGAGGATGCGTCGCTACTTTCGAGAACTAAGTTGGAATCCCTTCTGTTAATTGTATTCTGTCTAACCATATCCTTCAAACCGACTCACAGCAGCTTTATGACAGAAAGAGGACCACCATCTGTCATCCATCCATCTGTTAACAGATTATACTGACCCCCTTTTTTCATTTATATCTGCGGTCTCTTGGTGGTGTAATAAAAATAATGGAGGAAAATAAAGGTAGAAAATAAAATTCGCATAAGAAATTCCGATACAAGTCTGTGTAAAATAAATTAATTTAGTCCGCTTCTAAACTCAACGTTCTCTCTCGAAGATGTATGATAATTCTGTATCATTCGCGTGATATAAACAATATTTCCAATGTAATAAATAAAAATCTTTTTAGTAATTTGCGTTGCAAATTCGCACTGAATATATAGCTGTCTCGTTGAATAAATCTGTAGCTGGTAAATGATGGACACATGAAAATAAAAACTGCAATTATACGTTGGTGACAATAAAATATGGCTCTTATCCACGCGTTTACTATGGGAAAATACGTATAGGTTTTTGTGACATTCAAGAATTATTTGAGACAAAGACAAAGAAGAAAGAACACAGAGACAAAGATAGAAATATTTAGAACACATAAGATTGAATCTGGTCAGGAATCTGATTCAGGAAATAGCAATGGTAATGCAATATATCATTTATGTTGGTAGTATCTTATGTAGATGGCACGCCTGCGGCAGCCCGACCGCTACACCTATTTCTGCCCTACTGCTATATGAGTATTGATGTGTTTCGGTTTGATGAGTGTGGTCGAGCAGAATATAAGAGAAACAGGAGACATTCCAACTTAGACGTCAGGAGTAGCAATGCATCCGCATACGACCTCAGGACTTCGGATCTATTTAAGATTGAACGTACGTTGTATGTACGTAGGACAATGATGACCATTTAACATTAGGGGGAAAAAATTAGTTTTCTCCTCTTTAAAAAACCCGATATTAATCGGTAATAGCATTGATAAAATCTGGTGTATACTCGACTAAGCTTTTTCACATACTACATCCCACGCTCAATAATGTCCTAACCGCGACAGTTCGAGTAAAATAATAGATACACGTTGTCCACAATTCACACGTTGTCAGGATTTGACTTTCAAGGTACACCAAGGAAACCGATGTACTTTAATCGATGAACTGTACATACGAGAGAAAAAATATAAAGAAAGAAATACTAGTATTTCTGTGACAATATTTTTAGCTAGCGTTGTCCTATGATCGTCTGTGTTGTACTAAGAAACCGAAGACAAGGACACAAGTATTCTGACCCGAACACGCATTAAATTGAACTCGCTTTGGAATCCGATACTGGAAATAGCAGACCGTTAATGATCCTTATTAATAGCGCGTATTGGTCGGTTGTAGCATTGGTAACAAAGTTGATGTATGAACTAGAGAGAACTCCATAAAATTCTTTACACTAAACTCCATTACAGATTGATACAATTGAGCGGATGGCTCAATAATATACAAGTATACCGGTGTATAGTGTTGACGTGCCCAGCAGTGGGACAATAATAGGCTGGTCAGATTAAAATCGAGATCGATTCACATTTCGCCCATTATTAGACTTTAAAAGTTACGTATTGTAAAGGTATGTCGTCGTCGTAAAACTTCGGAAAATCAGGAGTGCGTGCATGGTATTGGAGAACGTACTGAAATCTACATAGAAATTTTATCATTTTGGTTATATCCCTCATTCCTCACTTATTTTAATTAAGAGTTTCATGTGTGCGTCACATGCATGGTGGGTATAGGAAAATTTGTAACAAGATAGTTAACTTCGCAGAACTGTAAAAACTTCGCACATGCAATACTTTAGGATAAGCCTGTTAATTACATGTATATGTTGAAAATGAATGAAAAATTGTTCAAACGACGTTATTCTTCTAGTGTGGTGCAATGTGTACAGGAAAAACAGGTGTCCAAACAAGAAATTTAACCGGACCATTGTCCTGTCTTGACCCAAGGTATAACTGTTAACTATAATGCACTAATGAATTGACATGTGATAAATACACTATTTCGACTTTTATACGGTTGGGATAAGAATCATATTAGATTGTGTGTACAGTTATCATTGTCTATCTCTTGATATGCTTAGTTAAGATCTAGTTGTTTCTGACTTTTAAAGCGGGATGGTATTTATTATTTGAGTTCACATAAATAGAAGTTAATAAGTCATGCGAGTAAAGGCCGTACTAACTAATGTGTCGTAGCTTCCGATACAAGATGTTATAGCTCTATATCCAGGGTGCTTACTGCAGTTACTAATAGTTTTCGATGTTAAGTCGATTCAGGTCTTTCTCGACTTGTTCCAGCCAGCGATACTTGTGGTGCCCGACGAGTCTGCGACTTTTAGGTGTTTCCAAATATGCTTATTTCACTATTCGATCCTCCCCTATCCCCCAGCGAGACAAGTAGGCACTACAATTTTATGAGTAGACGTAATTAACTCATTTTTGTTCAAAGTTGAAAAATATGTGCAAGTACTTACATGTGTATAACACAAAGCAAAACGACTCCCTTAATGCATCATTGAAACTGCGCAAAAATAGTGAAAAAAGTAGGCAAAGTAAGTAGGTACTCGTAGAACTGCAAGTTGCGTACAACCTGCCACATATGTTCTGCAATTCTTTTTGTGAAATATGAAGGCGATAAAGAGAGTTGGGTGCCAGTTGTACACTCGTTTATAGTAAGAACAAGACATGTGAAAACGTCGCGTGCAAGCTACAAAGATTTCTTTTAGCATTCAAAGAGAGACACTATGCGCCACAGATGTCGTAAACCTATACAGAAATACATATATTTTTTCGGATACGGCCTTGTCAGTGCAGTTTTCGGTTATCCAGTTGAATTTCAATGAGTCGTGATATTTTAAATTCCATTTGAAATGTCAACGAATGAATGAAGCTTTTTTTGTTGTGTAGATTATCGTTTGTAAGTATTTCTTTTCGTTAATTTTGCACTTATAAATATATCATAGCTTTTTTCTATTTTTCATTTGCGGGACGAATGTTTTGGTAAGTCGGTTAATTAAGGCTTTTATAACATGCAAAAATATCATCATTACTTTTAAATTTTGCATTTTCGAAACGAACAATATTGTAAAGGCCATTTATCCCATCAAGTTGTGCCATTCTTTAATTCCATACTTACAAACGAGCTATATTTTTTCATTCTACCCGCAGTATATTTGAAGCCTTAATGTAAATTTATGGATATCGCAAAATATGTATTTAATGAGTCGATGTGTCGATTATTCAGTTTGTTTGTAATAAATTGCTACTCTCAAGCATGTAGGTCATCAAACAATAGTCAGCGATCACTGCAGCCCATCAACATCCACATTCAATATCACCGCATCGCAGGACCATCTGAGGTAGTACGTGGATACTCATTAGGCTTAAGTTGAAACGCCTCCTGTCCCATGTAGGCTGCCTAACTTATAACAAAAGATGCAAAGTGGTCCATGCAGCCCATGAACATTCAACCTCACCTTCTATAGGGCCAAACTTCTATCAATAAAAAATAACGACTAACAGAAAAAATATGAATAACGACTAATTAAACTTTATTTTGTGGTCATTTTAACAAAGTACTTAAGTGTTAAGGTAATATTGTAATTATTAGAAGTAGCTGGTTGTCATAAAACCGAATGGTCCGCGTGCCACTTACAAAAGCATAAATCAATCATTTTGTGGCCGCCCTGTATGCAATAACAATAATAACACCAGATTTATTGTATTTCACAATCTTTTAACGACATTCCACAATCATTGTACGTATATCTGTCAATTGCCGTATCCGATCAACTTTAAAAAGCGCGTGTTCATACATTCACGTTACTGTCCAATTAGTTTATAATGGCCTGCGTCGACTATGGGAACGACAAAGACATTAGTACTGGCTGTTGTAGCGTTGCGCAAGCAATAATCGCCCGTGACACGATTCTGGATTATACAATGGACACCCACTATAGAATGAAAATGTGAATTGTTGAAAAGAATATAAACTAATAAGCGATTTTATAGGTCTTACCAAAATGGCAGTGCATTGACGTACGGATGAATTTTTAGGGTATGAAAATAAGCATATAATAATTCATATTTATCTCCTTGGCTGTTAAAAAGCTAAATATTTTATCGAAGCTTTTTGATATTAAAAACAATATAAGTTCGAATACATCTTATCTCACATAATGAACTTATTTCCAAACCTAACCTATTTTAAATGGAAATTGAATCGCCTCAAGCGATTTCAAAATCAAGTTTCTACGCCATTGGACGTCGATATAGTATTTAAACTAGTATCATAGTATAGCTTTTGAAATGGCATTGCGATGTAAAGTATACGTGTGAAATAGTACTGCGGACATCTGAGCAGCAGATAAGGTTGCATCTCGAGTTACTTACATTCCACACAAGAAACCGCTGTTTGGGTACGCTTGGTCGATGTAATTGTACTAAGAGAAAATGTAATAGGTTTCTATCTTATATTTATATTTTATCGTAATATCCTAAAAGTAGCAAACGTACATCCAAACATTTCGCAGTATTATGTCTAAAGAATGCAATGAAACTGTAAAATTCCCATTAAAGTCTATTCAGCAGTTTGTTAATGTTTGGTGAATAAACATATATGGCGAATAAATGCGAAATATTGGATATGTTAAGCGAAAATTAAATTTTAGATATTCTGATTATTCATTACACATTTACCCATTCAGAACGTAGTACTTTTGGAATCCCTAAAATATCATTGCTTAAAAATTCATATTTGTGATGAGTATATCAGGCGATTCCGAAAAGATAAATATTTTTGAAAATATATGCATTGGAATATAACACAATTTGGCAGCAAAAAAGCACGCACAATATTCGCGAATATGGCACAATATTTGCCACAAAAATCAATCGTCCAACAGTCTAGGCTATGGCTAACTTTGAAAATTGATAAAATCGGATTGGCACCTAATGATAATAGTTCTCATAGGACCGCCCAAAACTTTATAAAATTCGACAATATTACATTTTTGTTGAAAAACATCAAATTATATTTTAGTGTCCATGATTTGTCGATACATTTTATTTTCATGGAACTCACTAAAAATAAAATTAAAATAATTGTAAAACCCACCTTTCGGACTGGCGCTCAAGCTTTTTTTTATATTTTTGAACATTAAAGTATTGAACACTTTAATATGCCTTAAATTTTCTAGCTCATCGGGAAGTCAGTTAAAAACCGATTAAGAATTCACCCGAATAGACAAAGAATATTACTTTCAAGGGTATAGAAAAAACAGAATGTAGGTATCCCTAAACAAAAATAACGATACCATATTTTAACATTGCAATATTGTTTAGAATTCTACTGTAAAATAAAAACTATTTAAAAGGAACCCGTGGTAAGCCATAAGTCTTTATAAATACCTTTGCAATGTCTAGTTAAGGTTCTGTAAGTCGTTGAAACTAGCAAGTAAGGTTGGTATAATTTTACCTGCACTTACGCACTTTAGCGTGGTGGTAACAAGTATATATTATATTTATTAGAAATCATCTTCATCTTAAATCTTGAACTTATCTTAAATTTGGAATCAAAAGTAAATTTTATTCTATTTGTTTCGAAATTTTTGCGAACTTGTTGATTTCATTTTTTCCGATCCAGTGCTTTGTCTCTCTCGTATTAGCAAATAGATGATGATCGCCGAGGCGTGATGTTATTCTAATGTGTTATTTAATTCTCGTTTTAGTTCAGTGTGTTAGGTTATTTTCAGTTTTGTATTGTTACATTACTTTTGTTATGCATATGATTACTTTATTTTGTGCGCGGTGGAAGCGCCCCATTTAGCTTCGTCCACCGCGTCATGATTTTAGGAGCTCGCAGCGCCTTAATTTTATTTATATTCACTTAAAGTAATTGGGTGTAAGAGCTTTTATTTCAAAGTATCTAAGTACATTAGCGTTCAAAGTTTTGGATCGGATAAAAGAAAAACTGTCACAAAAAGCGCCTAGTCTAGTCTAAGTGACGGAAAGCATTTAGGTGGAATTTAGCGCTTAACGATACTAAATGATGTGATAAAGGTCTTGTTATACTATGTGCATCGAATTAATAATCAAAGATAACATACGAAACAAAGGAGACTGTACCGTCACTGTAGCCCAATGACCACACCTAACCTCAAAATGGCTATCTGGACCGTAAACAGTTGTGTCAATTTCCTGAAGATTGAAATGGGGTGGGACACATGGATGTTTAGGAGCCTGGGTATAGCTTGCCGCTATCAGCAGAATCTAACCGTGGGGCGACGGGTACACATGTGTCTCAGGGACCAATATTGGCCACCACAAAAAGAAACACCACTACGTTCCCGAAAACGACCAACACCAAATAATATTCTGACTGAATATTTAGAAATAGGAGAAAAATAAACTCCAAGATTCTGCAGTAGGTATGAATGAATAAATGAATGAACGAATGAATGTCTGTCACAAAATATACCACGACATAAATGAATTAAAGTTCAAAAAGCGGCTTTATCGCTAAAAAACGATCCCTTCCAGTCAACCTTTGCTAGAAAAAATAACAATTAACATCAAAATACACCAGATTTACAAGAAGGGATGATTGCTATCTCACAGCCTTTTAACTGAATATTTCTCTTATAAGCATTCGTCTGGTGCATCGTGCTATCAGACGTGTTGTCGCCTCTTCACAGAAACAAGTATTGTCAACAGACACTAACAAGTTATGCTCTGATGTCCATGATTCAAAATCGTTTTCTTTATTTCTTATTGAAAGATGTTCAGATATCCAGTTAAGGTTTACAGTTACGCAATGCCAAGCCTTAAAATCTAGTCTTTTCATTAATTCGTTTCGGTCATGTCTGAGCGTTTTCGTTGTACCGATTAGATAGTAATTGTATCAGTTGTGTGGTTTTTGTCAATATCTACACTTTTTTAAGCATCACGTCATATAAAGTTGGTTTAGTATTTGTGCAGTTTGCGAAAGCCTTTGGTAGTCGTTGAATTTTTATCAGAAATTAATTATGCCAGTAAGCCATGTTGGAAGGCTGTGGGACCTCCAGAACGCTGTGCCCAATGGGCTTGTCCTAGGGCATGAAGCCCCCTCTCCCTCTTTCGCCTTGCTAGGTGTACCAGCTTGCCGCTACAACAACTACTGTAAGTTTGAGTGCAGCTCTGAATGTGGGAAGGGTGTGTGTATGTTTGTAATTTATGAATTTAAAAAGTACATAAAAATTGAGAACAAAGTTTTTTTTTACCTCAATAATGCCATAACTTGGGCCTCTCGCCCCACTCCGTCGTACTTTTACAAGTTATATTTTACCCGAACCTTGTGGCGAAATCTCTTAAGGTAAAGTTCCCACGCATGTCCCAAACATAAAACTATTAATTTTTTACGTTAGAATAACAAACTAGCATGCAGACTACCTGATGTTAAGTGGTCTCTGCAGCTCATGGACATATACACCTGAGGTTGTGTGTAGATGCGTTGCCACTTCTGAGGACTGCGTTGGAATGCCTCCCGTCCAGAGTCGTCTGCCTAACTACACCCTTCAAATCGAAACACAGCAGTTCTCACACTGCTGCTTTACGGCAGAAATAGGTGCAGCGGTGGGGCCGCCGCAAGCGAGCCTTCGACATAAGACTACCACCATACATTCACACAACCTCAGGTGTGGATGTACGTGGGCTGCAGAGACCACTTAACATTAGGTGGCCTGCATGATCGTTTATTATTCTGCTAATATTAAGAAAAAAAAAGGAAAAAAGATACACGCAACAACTTAAAAAGGTGCGTGCTGGGATTCGAATCCAAAACAATCGGACGGCAGACACCTAAACAGTAGGCTATCACTGAAGTGCCGCAACTGTGCTACTATATGTCTCTGTCAGTGGCTGGGAGAAATCAGTAATATTAATAACAGGGATGCTGATAATATGTGCGCTCGATTATGAAATACCTAGACGAATAAGGAATGCCGTAGGTATCCGTGCGCCTCATTCCATTAACTTTTTGTATACTTCATCAAGATATACATAGGCTACGATACAACTTATCCTGATTGGTTCATACAGACAGCTCCTAAATTATATTAGCGTAATATTCAGTGCTAGAGCCGTTTTTGCGCCATTTCCAGGCCGTAAAAAAAATACGTTAATGGAAAATCTGCTGTTGAGATATTCGAACTAGATATTTGAAATGTTTTAATAACAAAAATAACGTCTCACACTCATAACGGACACACACAGAAGCAATTGATTAATAATTGATAATGAGTGTTATGCGGCGTTCAAGAGAGCAAATTCGACGAAAAAGGCCAGATTTGTGAACGAATTTTTGACCAAACACTCAAAAAATACCATCGAGCAACCACCATATTCACCAGATATGGCTCCAGCCGACTTCTTTCTTTTTCCTAAACTCAAATTAC
>DWKW01001283.1:0-13089 GCA_018250115.1 Doberes anticus | reverse complement strand
TCAGAGTGTTCTACATAATCTTTTTGAATCATTTTTTGGAGAACCTCTTGGTGTGGTTCAATCTGAATACTTCAGGGGGTTGGTGGATACATCCATTTGAGAACGTTTTGGAGAGCTCCTAGGCTTTTTAGGTTGTTTCGACGGCCACCCTTAACAGTTAAAGCAAGTAAACGTTATTTTTTAATACGCTTAACTTTCAAAATCAGGATTTAAACCGCTAATGTGGTCGTGGCCGAAATTAAACCACTAAGCTTTGTAATCTGCATGGTAAATTGTTGCAGGATTTTTTTTCCGAACTATTTTCTTTAGGGTCACATAAAATATTGTTAAATTTTTTCGATGCAGTACTACTCACTACTTTGCGTCACGACCTTGCCTATTCAAACCAAACAATTGTATATTTCAGTTTGTACGGTTCGGTCATGGTATCGACACACGCATACAATAAATAAGTACATGTATAGTTTATGTGTGAATATATTTAGGCACCTTACAGATTTTTTTATTGACATGAATGCAGGTTTCAAGAACTTCATTTGAAGCAATTGGTCGTGTTATTTTCCAAACGGGGTAGAGGTCGACAGCGAATGATACTTTGATACTTTTAGCAATTGCATCTTTATCTGGTAATAATGTACAAAATTTAGTAATGAACCAAGTCAGTGTAATACTAACATGATTAAATTACACGATTGAGTGGTCCCCCTAAATGTCGGCAATTATTGTTGCTTTAATTAATCTATGTTTAACACTTAATGCTCTGCTAGTTCCTAGCGAATAACAGTCGTGAACGTAAAAAATGAATATGCCAAAAAATTGTGCCTAATTAATGTAATAATTGATTTTTGGTACCTGAGGAATAACTTGCTAGGCATTTAAAACAAAAATAAAAGTTTCCATTAAATTTTTGATGACTAGTGATGTAATTTCTGGACGCATACTCAAGGTGCAAAAACATTCTATAGAAACATAATTACATTTCATGACACATGTTCCGGGTAATGTAATCTCATTAATTAGATGCATTGAAAACTTCCCTTGTCTTTCTATGTGTCCCGTATGGCATGGCATCCGTAAAGTAGGAAATCGTTGCTTGATGTAAGTGTTTGGCCGTATTTATTGTTTAAAAACAAAATCCATGTCGTGGCACTTTACCTACTGCTTTTTGATTCTTTCTGTTGACGCTGTTCACATTAACAGCTTGACGACCAGGTAAGTCTTTCCTATTCCAGTTTCCTTTGTTCTCTTGAAGTGCATTATATATAGGTGTAGGAGTACGTAACTATGTATGTAGTTAAACTACGCAAAGGTAAGGTGTAGGAACAGGAATTGCGAAGTAAAGGCAGATATTTGCAGCAGTCATCAAGTAAGAGGCCGTCGGTTCATAAATAGAGTGACCGTTTGTTCGGAACACAACGGGACAGCTATAGTTGGATGCACGTAATCGATTTTTTTTGGCAAAAAAATGCCTCATCGAATTTCATCATCAACCCATTATTGTCCCACTGCTAAGCACGGGTCTTCTCTTAGAGATGACATAGTTTAGGCCATAGTCCACCACGCTGGCCAAGTACGGATTAGCGGCTTTCACATGCCTTTGAGAACGTTATGGAGAACTCTCAGGCATGTAGGTTTCCTCGTGATGTTTTTCTTCACCGTTAAAGCGAGTGATAAGTGATTCATAATACACACGTAATTTCGAAAATATCTAATCGATAATATTTCGAGAAATAAATGCGCATGCCCGCATTTGAATCTTGACCGACCATACCGACCGATCGAAATGCTTAACCACTAGACTATCACTCAACGAATTGACCTTTTTCATAAACAATACAAAACGTCTCATACGCTAATTCATAGCTAAAAGTGTTTTGTCTTGGCGATTTTGAATACGTAATAGGTAAGACTAAATATATTTTAGCTATGTAAGACTTCAATGTATGTATTTCAATAATCGTTACGAATTAGGGTTGAGGTTACTAAGGCATTGAGTACCGAAATGTCTAGTTGAGATTTTTACTTGTCTCGCGGCTTCATTTCATTGACTCCAGTGATAGCGTCCCGATTTTTAATTTCATTGTCAGTACCGCTTTATTACAGTTTGCCGTCAGCTGAACCAAAGCTGGACTTTTGTGTTTTTGTTCTCTTGGAAGAACAGAGTCGATAGCATTAAACCGAGACAGTTCTGTTCAAAGCTGGACGCATAGCCACACTGTTCATAAAGGCCGGGACTTACGAAAGTACGTACTATTATGCATTATTATGTAAAGATAATGTTTGCTGTAATCATTTTGTTGGCATTCTTATGTACTCAGTATTTACGTATAAAGTACACATCATATTTTCCTTTGCAGTCGATAAAAAAAATTGCGGCCGTTTTGGCAAACAATGAAATGCTATGTTTAAAGAACCCCAGTGGAAAACATATAAATTGCTAACGATTTTTGCTTCGCCATAATAAATAAATAATAATATCAATTACTAATAAGTTATTAATGATCGTTTCTATACTTAAATCAGAACCTAAACCTCAACATGGGATCGAATTTATAGCTCTGACTGCTTCAACATAAAACACAAGTTCCTTTATCAATCCCAACGGTTTTTCGAAGCAAGAATGCGGAAGGCTCGGAGATCTGAGCCAATCATAAAGTAAAAGCTTCGTTGTTGTATAGAGCTCGGCACTCGCTTTGATGGAACGTACTACCTATTAGTACTTTAGTACTTTCATATACAGCGTTCGTAGAGTTAACTGACTATTATGTAGAGCTACATAGAGATACTCGTATATAGAGCTTGTTTGCAGTTGCGGTTAAGTGTTTAGTAACTGCGCCTGTTAGTGGAGAGTTTGGTAACAAACCTAGCGTAAAATTAATTTAGATACTTGAACTCGATGTGACATGAAAATACCCAAATTGGTTGCTACAAGTTTTCCTGAAATTATGAGATTACTCAATCGTGAAAGGTTTTGGATACAATATTTGATCCTGCCGCCGATCGATTGTTAATTATTTTTATTTTATCAGTAATCTATTGAATACACTTTTTGCACTACGTTGGTCTGCCATGTAAAGGCTTCGGGATAAGGCCTAAGACGAGCAAAATCAGAATGTCTCTAAACACTTTTATACTTTCCAGTTTAGTTCGTTTTACCAGATTAATTTTAATAACAATTCCACGAAAACCTCTTACAGAAATAGAGTACACAGTATTACACTTGCAATATAATAGTTGCTTAAGATTAATTCAGTTTTAATTGATATGGAGATTAATTTATGCAATAGGCCACACCAGCTTGCAGCCACAACAATTACTTTTTATGTTCTGTATTCCTTTTACGTTGCATATTTAAATAGTATGACGACAATGCATAATAATAAATCATAGAGATTTTTCCTGTAAGTTGTAATTTGGGAATAAATATAGAAAAAAAAAACTTTTGATTGGTAATTCATAATTTAATTTCGTTTTGTATGATTCTGACGATATTATACGATTGAGAGGCTTATCTTACAATATATCTTATGCCCTTTAGTTGCAAAATGAATAATTGGAATGTTATTTTACCGGTTATCGGCAATAATGTTAGTTATTTTACATTTACATTTTCAATATTGCATGTTTTGTTATCTAGCTATCTATCTTCTATGTCGAAAACAATAGCGAAAAGGCGGTAATTTAATAAAGGGGTTCTCAATAAACCGCCAGTCAAAGTTTTCATTAAAATATTTCAGCTGCGAAATTAATAATTCGAATATTATATGTAATCAAAATTATTGTCAATTATCTTATTATGTGTAAAAATATTATGTGGACGAAAGCAACATATTTTTAGATTTTTTTTATATTCCCAAATGTTATTGGGATTAAACACAACACGCACTTATTGTAAAAAAAAAAACGGTTTTTAAGATTGAATGGGAACAAAGATGATTTGTTTATACATCATATGTTGATGAAATACACAAAAATTAAATATTAAAACTATGCCATTCCTACTAGCGATGCCATCGGGCTTTTTTTAATTAAATACTGACAGTCATGTACGGTCCACTCTATAAAGTGTTATGGGAGCTTATATCCGGCAACTAAATATCCCATTTGAAACCTCCTTACAAATGTCTGTCACATGAAGCAACTTAATTTCTATTCGTCTATTCGTTCCAGTCGAAATTCTCACGGCTATATACGATTTGGGCACGCAAACGAAAATCGTATAACAGGTTCCGTAAATGCTGACACGTGAAATTGAGCGTGAAAGGCGCGAGCTATATTTCGTCAATGTAAGGTGTAACGGTAAGACTGGCTAGGCTTTATGAAAGTGGATAATGAGTACCAGATTTGTGATGGTTTAACATGAGTTACTCCAAAACTAGCAGACATAAAATTTCATTTAAATAATTTAAAAAAAAATTAAAATATTTCTCTACAAACAACTTCTTTCGTTACTTAAAACATACGTATTACGCGAATATCACAAAAGTGACAAGTGATTACAATGTCACGGTTACAAAATATAAATTCCCACTAAGATAGTTCGAGGAAAAAATTCCGTTTACAAATGCGTAGTAGGTATGTTCGAGTTCGAATATCTGAAACAGTTGCATGCAACACGAATCCGCTTCAAAGTCAGCAGTTATGTCCTCTGTGAACACAGGTGTTAACATGTAAATTGTATTTATGGTATTAAAAACAAAACGTTACGTTTTCACAATACTTGACAGCGTTTGAAACGTATGCATTGTCGAGTTAAACCGTGAAAAACATGAAAAATGTTCGCGCAACATACGAAATTCGTGTTCCGTATTTCGGGAAATATCTTTCGTTCCTTTTGGAAGACTTGAAGACGTCTCGGTAAGAATTTTATATTTATTTCCACGGAATACTTTATGGAAAATTCTTAGTTGGAAGCGAATGCGTGAACTGTTTTTAGGAGCACGATGTTAATACGTATTAGAACACATTACAAAAACCGTACGCATCCTTCATGTATTAAGTGAGGGTTAAAGTAGGTACGTAACCTAATATATACTTTGTTGTTGTTTTAGGTCCCTCCGGCTCCGGCAGGGTACAATTTAGTGTAAAGGCGAGGGTTCCGACCCTTTCAGAATTGTTAAGTAAGATGATGGAAAACGAAAGCGTTATATTTTCTAAATATATGTGTAGCTTGTTCAGGAAATATTGCATGTAGGTTTCGTCACGACGACGTCCATTGATATGACAATTGATTCTTTGTAGACCCGTTAGGTACTTCTTAAAATTACAAATCGTGCCTCGACTTAACCACTGGCCTATCAACTGCACTGCGTTATAGTTTAATAATAAATCATTGTTTAATTGGTGCTTTCGAACAAATACGTACATATTAATTCAGCTTTCAATAGCCTTGTTAGTATTAATATGTTTCATTAGTGTGTTGAAACTGCGGTTTAGTCGGAGAGGAACGCCGATCAGTGCTATGATTTGACAATCCAAGAATACTACCGAGAACCAATCGAGACGCATTCAAGGTGGTCCGGTGAAGGCAGGAAGAATGCAGTCGGCACGCAGTGTGTTTGTTGTTCTCTCGCCTGGACCTTGCCACATCTACATCGCTGTTATAATATACTAGTTTTTGCCCGCTATTGATCCACACTGTTTTATTATAGTAGTGTTAGTTAGTGAAAGAATTTTTCAAAATTGGATAATTTAATCTTTAGATCACCGTCTACATACAAACTGACATAACTGACATGACTGACTAATAAATTTTACCTCTTTGTAAGGAAGCGGTGTAAGTTTAATTAATAAATTAAGGTTGCCAAATTAATTATTACTGTTTAAGACTATCGTTCAGGTGTAGCGAGGTTGTTTTTGTTTGACCTGCCCAAAGCTATTATTCCTGGCAGTGGACGATGAAATGCCGATAAAAATATAATGACCGGTTTATGCGATTGCAATTTTATGATAGAGCTGATTGTTAGTCTGCATTGTAACATTGATATTGGAAAGATAAAAATGTTCATAAGTTAATAATGTTATGCTCAAGTAGCGATTTAAAACGACAAATCGTATTTGGCAACCTTTATAATCAGCATTTCCTGTAACCATTTTCATATTAAATTATCTATAACTATCTATGTAATTTACAAACATATTTCGAAATTCACCGATAAATCGCACGTGAGGTGTGGTACGCCACGCACTGCACCGTTGGCTAACTTCTGGACAAAGCGAAATGCCAAATGCCAGAAAACAAGAGTAATGACGAGCCAATACATATTGTACTCTATTCAGTTTTAAGGCTAGGCGATAAATAAATTTAAAGGGATAAATGAAATAATATTATGTATTCTATATCGTATCCAGTCGTATCGTACCCAAAATTATTTTACGAAAGTCTTAAATATTTTGTTTCATTAAGAAATAAATACATAGATTGTTTGCATGTATTAATAATCGCTTTAGTTTCAATTTATTTGTTGGGTATTTAATTTTTTGACTACTTGATTTTTGACTGTGTTATTTACGATTTTTTTTTATTAAGGTATAAGATATTGCAATCGTATTTTTATTGCCTAAAGAGTTATGTGGTGACATTAGATAAAGACTACAATTTATTATAAAATTCTTTTTTTTCGAGGCCTTTAATAGCTAGCAATTGCTGACGATAACGATTTCTATAATTGCATCATTATACTAATTTGACTATAAATAAGTTTACAGAAAATTTAGTACACTTACATTTAAAAAAATGAATACACATCAAGATAGCATAACATGTATCAATGCATGTAAAAATAGTTGCAATAATTAATAGTAACTAGTAATGAACACGAAAATGTAATATTGCTAGCACATCCCTAATGTTAACTAAGGCCATCGTGTAAGTACGTACACGATATTTGTAACTGACGGACACATTACACAACGCTGGTGCAAAGCAACAAAGCTGCACTGGTGGTAATGGTCTCGCAAATTACCTTTGCTAAATTGAAAGGTTGAGCTGCTAGTGTGCCGATAGCAGTAACGGTGTTGCTATTTCATAAGTATCTACAAATGCTTTTTAAGTTAATCTAAATTTATGAGTTAATTAAGTACATACCTATATAGTATAAGTAGCTTAGCTCACCTTAAATAGAATATGTCTATTTAAAACCTTTATATAACTATTTTTACCCCAATTTTATTTATTAATGGAGTAGCTAATGAGCATGCAGATACCACGTAGGTTTCAAATAGGAACGAAATCCTGTCAGAGATTGTAAGCGGATGCGTTGCTACTTTTGGGGACTAATTTGGAATGCATCATGTTCAATTTAAAACCTAATACTCATTTAAAACCCAAGTCTCACACTGCTGTTTTACAGAAGTGAGAGTTCGCTTTCGAAATAAGACTCTACCACCATACCGCTCCCTGTACACACGGGGGTAAATTTGAAAATTCTCATGAAAAAACCCCATCCTCCGATTCGTACAAACGAGGGTCAATTTAATTAGTATAAATTAATTTGATCATGAACAAATATCACATTGGTTTAATTAAAAACAGTGAATTTGATAAAGCGTGTCTAGTATACATTGGTACTAAACGTGCTACATGGTATATAAATTAGACATAAAATTATTAGTCCATTGCAGTAATTAGCTGAATTTCTTTATACTACATTTGAAACAAAATGGATACCCACGTAAACCTGCGTACAGAGATAAGTGCAGCTTAATGTATAATAACTCGAATGGTCGGTTTTTGTAACAAACTGATAGAATGTTACATAACAAAATAGCTGCAATTGTCGCAAATTATACGTCTCGATTTGAACGGTCTCAATGTTATGTACGGCATTACATAAATGTTAATATAATTTACCTTCATTCCTTAACTCTTTGACGCGAAGCAATCGTATACCAAGTTAGGCACTGGCGAAAGAATTGCTTTTATGAAGATAAATGCATTAAGTAGAAAGGGTTCTAATGGATGATCCCATGAACACTTTCGGCATTTCAACACGAGAAGGAATTTGCATCAGACCTCAAAAAGGACTTCAGTCTTATTAATGGCAACATTGGGAATAGGTGTAAGTTGGCCGGCAAAACATCAAGTGCAATATAGTTCATAATTGTTTGTGTCATAATGTGAATACCATTTAAAGAAATGTTAAAGACCCGAAGAAAGTTACATCAGTCTTCTGCTTCTAATAGGGCTATGCAATGTGGTTCTTTAAAAAAAAGCATTGAAAGATGCAAAGGTTATTCCTCTGACGTTGCAAATGTCGACAGGCGACAGAGATCATCAGGTGGCCTGTCTGCATGATCAGTCTTTTAAATAAAAAATACCGAATCCTTAATTATGGTAGCAACCCATTGCGGGATTCGGAATATTTTTTCTCTAATAAACTGTCCCTAATCAAAGCATCAAGATTAAAAGCGCATCGAATGAATCTTGCAGCCGTAGCGAAACAGCGTTTCAGTCCGTATAATTACTCCACGTGATTACCTGAACGTTTCGTTAAAGCATGTTGTTTCAACTATTCACTACTAGTGCAATTAATTTAACACCCACTTGGTTCCTGCTACAGAACTATCTTGCAGTTTCTCGAGAGCGCAAGGAACTCAGACTGTACTTGATTTAGAAGTCCTCCTTAATTAAGTAGTACGTTTAACAAACGAGTGACCTGGAAAATAGGATTCGTTGTAAGTTAGAGCTTATCAAAACTTATTTCTGTTGTTTCGTAAATGATTTGGAATTTAAAAGGATGAAATAAATAGAGATAAAGATAAATTTAAAAAATACATTTATTCAATGTTGTAATGAGTATTTAAAAATAGCTTAATTATTGATCCTTTTTCATAAAATTCCATTGCTACAAAAATCAGTCTATACAAAAAAAACGTAATTGAAAGGCTATGTTTTTACGATCTTTAATTATGATTAGTTAAGTTTTTAACATTTACTGACAAATTTTAAAAAATCTAAATATTATTTACATATCCCTAATGATCGTCAAACATTATTTAAATAGCATTATCGGCATGGGGCCTTCGTACCCAGGACTGATTCAATCGAGTTATAAGTCAGCAGAGAAAAACTTGGCAATCTTAAGTTTATATTTTATTCGTTAATAAAATCCACAGAAGTAATTTCGATCCAAATATTAATAGCTATTTTATTTGAGTATTGGATAGTTTTTATGCATGATGAAAATTTTCTGCATTTCTGCGTATGCATATAATAATAAGAACACATGTTTCAATATATTCACATGTATCACAGCATATAATGCGCTGTCGCAGAACTGCGCTTCTAACAATTTGCTACGTGCAGAGTGAACGTCACGTTAGAATCTTCAGTAACAAGTACTTAAGCGCAAGTTTTCAGAACTTTCAGATTCAAGTATCATTCCTAAAAAATGCTTCATTCGAATTTTTTTATAACATTTTTAATGTGATCAGAATAGCAAATGAGCATGCAAGCCACTTGGATCTTAAGTGGTCACCGTAGCCCATCAACATGCACTGAAAACTCATCTAGGACGGAAGTAGGTACCATGCGTTGCTAATCCTGAGGACTAAGTTGGAATGCTTCCGGTCCGGTGCCTCCTGACTAGTTAGTTGAAGGTTTTCAAACCGAAACATAGCAGCCCACACTCTCAGCTCACACTAACGCTTAGCAGAAATATGTGCAGCGGTGGTGCCTTCGACCTTACTCTACCACCAAAAATGTTCTTTATAGACACTATGCGTCATTTCTAAAAGTCTTTTATAATGCTATACTATAAATTAATAGTAAGCTTAGAGAGTAATAAATTTATAGTAAAACATGCCGTTTCAAACGCTATGAATACACAACAGCTTATTTTATTCTGTTGTTTTACTAACGGCTTTTTTGTTTGGTATAAAATACTCACTTTTTTGTTCTAATGGTTTCTCTTGCTTTTGTCCCTAACGGCTTGTACAGCTTCATCGGTTTTTTTATATTGTAACAGAGGAAGTCAGCTATACTAAATTTCTGTACAATTTTAACCAGAATAATTATAATCAAAAGTATTTTAAATCTTTTGTCCCATCATTATATGTATATATATATGATATCTATACAGTGAAATTTTTAAGGGTGTATCCAATCTTCCTAACTGTTTTACTATAAATAATTTATTCTGAGCTATTACTAAATTAAATGAGTAAGAAAAAGTTTTATAAATAAAAATGGAAGCTAACTAAGCTGGAAGCGAAGCATCGAGGCACATCTCCCACGTCAGTTGTAACGGGTAGAGTTAAATCGTTAAAGCACTATATCGCGAACTACAGGAAGGGGCCACTCGTTACTCAATTACGACTGACCCCTGATCTCCAATGGGGCACGCAACACAAAGTGTGTCATTCGTACCGCATCTTGTAGACCCTAATGTCAAATGCATTAGTACTTTGCCCATTCCGATTGCATAAATAAAGGTTATAGACCTCAAAGAGTCTATAGATATCATTATATTATATCACCAATACATTTTCAGCTTCCTACGTCTTTTAAAAGTGCATGTAGGACATCTCAAATGGTCACCAAAGGTCGTGGATATCTGTTGGAACCGGAGTTTTATTTCGGAAGTATCTTATTACTTTATAGTAAGCAGTAATTGCATTTTTTTAAATTTACTAACAGAATAGCAAACGAGCATGCAGACCACCTGATGTTAAGTGGTCTCTACTGTTAATGGACATCCACATCTGAGGATGTATGTGGATGCATTGCTACTACTGAGGACTAAGTAAGAATGTCTTCTGTCCAGTGTCTTTTGCGTAACTACGACCTCCAAACCGAAACGCAGCAGTTCTCACACTGTTCTCACACACGGCAGAAATAGGTTCTGCGGTGGTGCCATCGCAGGCGAGCTTTCGACATAAGACTTTACCACCATCAATATATTTATATATTGTTTATTGCATTTATATAATAAAAGAATTATAACAGCAAAAAAATTACATACTGTCATATATTCATTATTTGTTTTTATGTATTCTCTTTATGGGTGTGCTATCTGACATCGACATCGTAATGAATATGAAGATAAACCGTTTATGCAAATTGCTATTGCCTATTACCAGAATTTAAAACCGCAAATGAAATTAAGAATCTCTTATCTAAAATATTTCGTAGCTGTCATGTATTAAGATAGCAAATTGGGGGATGAAATGAGCTCTTCGTTAACTTTTATTGAATGTTTTTTTTTGCTTACAAAAGATGTTTTTTTTTTAATTAATTGATATGATACTTTTGTTCCACACTTCACACTCTGCTATGTAAGTCTTGGTCCTCTGCCGTCTGTCACTTATTTCTGCCGTAAAGCTGTAGTGTGAGAACTGCTACGTTTCGGTTTGAAGGGTGTGGTTAGGCAGAAGACACTGGACAGCAGGCATTTCAATTTAGTCATCAGGAGTAGCAACGTATCCGCATATAACCTCACATAAGACTTCCACCCTACTCTAGGTTTGATGGGGATGGCCACGGGCTGCAGAGACCACTTAACTTCAGGTGGCCTGCATGCCCGTTTGCTATTCTCTTATAACAAAAAAAAAATTCAAAGATAATGACTATTACTTTTAGTATTATCGCTTATAGTTTTAAACTACTGAATGTAGCTCATGCTCTTGCCTCATCGTCATCGTCATTATCACCAGGGTGTGCACGATGTTTTCCTTCACCATTAAAACAAGCTATAATTAATTTCTAATACGCAAATAATTTAGAAAAACTAGATAAAAGATATAATCGTGCTTACCTGGATTCCAAATCCGTATTTTATTGCAAAAAATATACTACAACAAAAATGTATATATATTTTGAAACTAAACCTATAAGGTATTATCTGTACAAAAATGCATCCTCTCACACTCCTTCTTCGTTCATTTCATAACTCCAACAAGATCATGAATTGTTCAGTTGTATCTTTTTATTTTGTGTATAACAGCGTCTTTCTCCTCCAATTTCACCACAATGAAAGCTTATTAAACTTTTATGTGACATACAAAGAGCAATTTTGCTACTGCAAATTGAATTTCGTACAAGACGCTGCTTATCTAAATTGCATGACTCTCATGAATAATATTGGAATGTAAAGGCGCTGAAGGTAAAGACGTTATAATGTAAGATTGGATAGTAAGTATCTTAATAAACTGAATTACTTAGGTTTTATTTAATGAACAATAGCAAATGAACGTCTAGCTAACTGATGTTAAGTGGTTACTACAGCCCATGAATGATCAAACCTCAACTATGACAGAAATTCTATCTGAGGTTGCTACTCCTGATGACTAGCTGGAATTGGCTGATGACTGGTTGGAATGCCTCTTGTCCAGTGTCTTTTCGATAGCTGCACCTTTTAAACCGAAACACAGCAGTTCTCACATTGCCGCTTTACTTTCGACATAAGACTACCACCATTAAAAGAAATGTCTATCAGGTGTTGGAATAATCGATAGATTAGTAATTTACATCACGAACGGCATTTACTTATTCAAGTACCGAATTAAAAAAAAAATATTTAGTACAAATACAACGTATGTGAAGAAAAATAAATATGATACTTTTCTGCTTAAATAAAGTCAACAATATTAACTTCCCTGTCCAGTGAGTCATATGTGATTCATGGCCCATTAATTTACTATTGTGTCTACTTACGGGACAGCGAAATGGTTAATATTGAATACCTTTAATACTCGTGACAGGCTGATTCGAAATATAAAAAAACTATTAGATATAAAAGCTACTGTCGCATTTATATGGCAACAAATAAAGTATTTCTTGTTCAAATAAGTTCCTTAAATTTTAATTCAACATAATTATGTATATTTCGTACTCGTATATTATCTAGATACCGTAGTCATGGTTTTCGTCGGATTATGAATAAAAAACTTATAATTTGTTAAGAATGTCAGAATTCTTCACTTTAATGGTATAACTTTAATACTTTGGTATGTTACAGGAAAAGCATTTTGCAACAAATTGAATTTCATACAAGCAGGACGCTCCGCCTTATCTAAATTGCATGAGTTCCATGAATAATGGGAGGCTGCGACGCGCGGGATGAACAAGCCGTAAATTCTATCTGAGTC
>DWKW01001282.1:0-13090 GCA_018250115.1 Doberes anticus | reverse complement strand
TTCACAGGGCACTACGTCGTTCTTCGTTATGGGTTCACTTCGTCCGGATTATAATAAAAAGATCATTTCAATGCATGCTATGGCTCCAGTGGCATATATGGCTCATAATAGACACATTCTATTTAATCAATTAGCACCTTATTCATCAAATATAGCGGTAATTGTTGCTCATAATTGGATTAATACAAAGTAAAAATATGTACACGAATATAATTAATATGGTTAATATTTTAGCTTTTAGCAAATCTAATTGGTATTGGGGAATTCTTTTCAAATAATCTGATTATGACATGGGCAGGACAGGCCTTATGTAAAGACGAAGTGATATTCCAACCTATTTGCAGTAGTATAATTTTCTTGATAGGAGGATGGAACTCTGAACAACACAATTCGGTACGTTTTGATAATATTTAATTAAGTTTTTATATTTTTATTGTATAATAACTAACAAGTATTCTTACAATTGCAGACAATGTTTCCTGTTAAACTGGGTCACAGCCCGGCTGGTGGGTCCGTGAGGCAATTAGCCCACTACGGCCAAGGCATAGCCGATAAAGGTTTCCGTCGATATGACCACGGTAGTTTTAGAAATTTAAGAGTTTACGGCAGAATTAATCCACCGGCGTACGATTTGTCAAAGGTTACAGCCCCAGTGTTTCTACATTACTCCGACGGTGATTTATTGGCCCACGTAAATGACGTCACTCGGTTGTTTAGAGAACTAGGAGCACCTGTAGGAAAGTTCAGAATTCCTATGGCAAGATTCAGTCATCTTGATTTTTTGTGGGGTATTGATGCAAAGACCTTGCTATATAATAGAATTATAAATCTCATCAAATCGATGCATATTCATGGTTAAATTGCTGTATTCAAACTGGCAAAAATATATCTCCAAAAATAATTATGAAAATATTTGTAACTATTTTGACCATCTGTTTTCCTACCTTACGTTACGTCAAAAGGGATCCGGAAAGGAACATTCACACAGTCTTTCGTAAAAATAATTCCGTGAAAAGCGTTATGGATAATATGGAATTTCCTCCAAGTTCGCAGTTACAAATTCGCTTCCGGAGCGCGGCTGCGCCATGAATATTCCGCCAGGTGCAAAATCTGCGAATGGATTTCCATTTGCAATCCGATTAAGGATATGTTGGAGCTTTTGTCTATATGTATATAAACCTATATATACGTTTCAAACAAAACATACAATGGATTTCTATATTTATATATATAATTCTATATTTATATAATTTCTATATACCTACCTATATTTCTATCAAAAAGTTACAATCTCTAATTTTTATTTTTGTGTATTTTTTCGGTGAATGGTCTTAAAAATCACATGAAATCTTTGAAATATTTACCAACACAAATTTGTAGCGTAACGAAAAGTGTATATCATATCATACCTTAAGTATCCCTACTTATTAGTCTAAGGGATGTAAATCGGTGTGGTTTTGTTACTGAAACCCGTACGGTACCGTATTGAAAGGCGTCGGTTTTGGACAATCAGCGATGCAACTTTTCTTCCTCACCACCACCAAACACCACCACGTTTTCACCACCAAACACAATTACTTACTCCGCCGGCGCAGCGACCCTAAGTGGGTCTTGGCCTCCGACACGAGAGCTCGCCACTTGTCTCTGACCTGCGCAATCTCCTGCCAGTTCCTGACATGAAGTTGTATTAGCTAACTGAATATTATATTAGAAAAACAACAACAAAACACTTAAGTAGGTACATCTTTAAGATGAATAGTTAGGGAATAATTGAGCATGCACCCCGTTTCCCTAGGATATAAATTTCAGAGCTTATTTAATTTCATTTAACAAACATTTAAATACACCATCAAACAGTGGATGTTTTGAAAGCAGTCAAAGACTTACATTGCTAATCTTGACCGCGAAATAATAAGCATGTGGTAAAGCAGCTTGGTGATGCGTGCTCACAGTAGTAGTCACAGTCTTTAGTGGCGTGCAGAGTGCTAAGCCCAGCAATGTCCCTAATGTCCCACTGTTGAAAGGGGATGGAAGCGCAGTTAAGGAAGTGAGAAGATACCTTATAAAAGGTTTACTCATTAGAAATCAACCTGTTTTACGCATTAAAAATACAGATTGGAATCTGATTGATGCTATACTTACATCAAAAATGTTAGTGCATATTGGATAATAAGATAAGTAATTTATAGAGGCTCTTCACATAAATTATGGATTTATTTTAAATTATTAAACTCGTAAAAACATCAACGAAAGTTTTCCAAGATTCCTTAGGCTATTTGTAAGGAAAATCAGAAGTTAAATAAAGACGTCACTTATAAGTAAATAAATACGAGCTTATTTTGCTTTTAAATTGGTTTCACGTTTCTATTGTATTCGGACTAATTAGCAGTTTCCATTGTTTACGTAGGTATTATTGACACAAAGGAAAAGGCTTCTGCGTAAATTTGAAAGTTAAACATCCGAAGGTAAACAACCGGTACAAGTACATTAAACTTCGTTAAGTATACTTACTTTAATAAATTATGAATTAGAATAATGAGGTAGGGTCCAATCTCACTATCCCATGTTATATTTTTCCCATAAATGTTATTCTCTAATCTAGAAAACACGTTTGATATTTCGTGAAGTTCAGTGAAACAAAACGCAGAGCCCTTGTCACACCCATAATACAATTTCGACAACACCTTTGCTCACTGGACAGTTAATGGGAAAATCACTGAGCCATAATCAGATTTGAAGGTATTTTCATTATATTTTATTTTCCCTTTTCCGTATGACATCATATCGCAGATGTATTTTCTATACCTATTTTAATATAAACAGATACAGCCAATCCTATCGAAACATAGATAACCTGATGACTTTTTAAATTTAAAGATATTAACTGAGGTAAAAACAATAGTCACATGAACTAAGCAGTTTCAGGCATCGACATTGTCGCACGCGAATTCGTCGTTAATAGAACTAATTCGACGAAAGATGTGATTGATGACCTGTGTCCACTGTAAGTCGTTACCATCAATCCTCAATTAGCCTTTAGGTCTGTCTATTTCTGTAACTAAGTGTGATCTTCGATAATCCTAGGTGTATTCGTCGTGTATAATTTTGTTCAAATGTATAAGTACGCCATTGTTAAGTAGAAGTATCACTAACACGCTTCATCAATATGGTGGGTTGATAGATCTGTAAAGAACGAAGGTTTGTTTTGCGTTGGCACATAAGAAAGTGCATACAAGGGGTGAATAGTGCCGCTTTAGTGCAGTGCAGAACGCAATGCGTCTTCACAACAGTAAGTACCTAATATGTGATATTGAGAACTATGATGCAGGATACACTTTACGTACTGGGATATAGGGGCTGGGATACTCTGCTATATATATAATACTATTTTGAAACTTGCTGGCCCGTTTTATACTTTATAGAATGTAAAATATATAAAAAATTATGTGTTTAAGTAGAAAATTGAACACCTGAAAAAGGCCTACATATACCTACTAAACCAATATATAAAACTATACCAATATAGATACCTACGTCATTAATTTAATATTCATACTTGTCTTTTAACTGATCCTGAAACAGTGAAATGATCTTCTTAAAATGTTATGTGATTTGTATATTATAACCCTTGGAAGTATTAATCCTGGTCAACATTAAAAACTGTATATGTATACTATAACGAGAAGGAAAAAGAGTCTACACTTATAAGCGCTGTACGTGTTCACAACAATTGTTGCAATTTATTGAACAACCTTTAGCTTCTACAGTAAAAATATTCCAGGTAACTTTGCAGGTACATGCAATGTATATTTTATAGCTAAAAGTAAACGCAGCCTTCGCCGATATCGAAAATCGATTTCCATTCGTTTGCCTTAGTGTCTCTAAAAGGGACTGGATTTAATAAGAAACTTCATTTTCTGAACATTTTTAACAAACAGACAAACAACAAAATAATCTTAGATGATTCCGTTATTGACGTAGATTTCAGAATGAGTATATATTTATATATACTACTGCGAGCGCTACTGCTTTGCGGCAGAAATGGGTGCAACGGTCATGCTTTCAAGAGTTTTCAATTGTTTTTATTTTCACAAAGACGATTTTACGTAGTGATTAGGTGGTGGCAGTTGTCGTACGATCATTGGCTGACATTAAAATTTTCACTATGATAGATCACATGATATTACTTTCACTTATTTCACTTACGTATATTATGTACATAAATATGTGGTTGTATATTTCGGTATAGCCCACAGCTATGCCGAGTATCTCCCTCGCTTCAGCTTAGGGAGGTTCTGCGAATTGTGCCTTGTTTCTGCCTGTGATTCGTAGAAAATACACGATATAACTTGTTACAAGATAAGTCTTAAACATACTCTACAATGACATACGTAACCCTATTAAGCTAAATAAATATAAATACCCAATAGTTACATATCGATAGAAATCTACTAGATGTACCTTTCTTCCAGAACGCATTAAACAAGACAAAGAAGCGTTCGTGCTTTGAAGGTATTAACATGTTAATGTGATCTGCATTTAAATACCTATCTCATCACTTACGCGATGAAAACGCTTTGAAACAGGTTTAGCAGACAGTGCGATAGAGCAGCTTTGAAAGTGCTTTGTTTGCGAAAAAGTTATTATTATGTTCATATTAATAAAAGTATTATGCTTCATACTTTTGAAAATATATTATATTGTGTGGATCTAACAAATTGGAACTAGTAAATATGCAGTAGCAAAAAATCATAAAGAGTTAACTAAACACCGCTCTGATATCCTATCCGAGTCTACCCAACCCAAATCCTACTAGAGGACATACGTGGCGACCTACTAGAGACGTGATTTTGTGTGCTATCTGTCTATTGTCTACTATTACTACTGTCTATTCTGCTTAACCACATCCTTCAAGGTGAAATACAGCAGGACGATCGCTACTGCTTTACGGCAGAAATAAGTGCAGCGGTCGTGAATTCAAGGGCTTTCAAGCGTTTCATCTTCCCAAACATCATACGAGTAAGCTTTTACGTAGCGATGTTCGATTGGGTGGCGTAGCAGTTGTAGTACTACAACAACAACATCGTACGATCATTGGCTACTAATTAAAAATTACGGTATGGTAGACCACGTGATCTTTTTTTCATTATTATCATTCCAGTGCATTTTTATTCTATTTTATAAAGATAGATCAAGTAAAAAGGCATTTTGGCTAGGGAGTTCGGGCGGATTACTTGAACTTTAGTTTTTGCGCTTTTTGACATAGGTAATAAATAAAACACATATTGAGAGAGAGAGAGACAGAGAGTTTTTTTTCTAACTCTTAGAGGGAGAAGTTTTAGTTTATTTGAAACATCATATTAATGAATTTTCCTAAGCAAAAATAATGAAATTTTTACTTTGTTTATTTTATTTTAAATAATACATATAAAACAACTTTAAAAGATTAACAAATAAGTCAAAATAAAATTGTTTTTTATCTGTGACTTCCTCCCACCGCACCGTCTGACAAATTGTATAGGGAAACTACAATCATGAATGTTTACACAACTTACTGCTTTAATACTTGAAAATTTTAGACAATAAAATCCAAACACTAAGTAACCAAACACTAAATTTGTAACTAATAACTGTCGAGGATAAAAATCACTACGTAACGCTAATAATATCTGTATTCCCAAAGTACGAACAAATTGCGGTAAAAAGAGTAGGTAGGTACCTATATATTTTGAGGGAGCTAAATCATATAACTAAAGAAATTAAGTTATCTAAAAGTTTAACTGTTTTTAAAAATAAATTAAAACACATTTAGAAAAATGTTTAAATACGGGCCGTATTTGGCAATTTCTAACTCGAGCACCGTATGGGAAAGAAACGTTCACTACCCATTTATACTTTACTTTTTCTCTTAACTACATGCATTGTTGGCCAATAGGTAAAATAAGAACAAAACTTATCCTTTCTATATGACCCAAAGCATAATTTTCTCTGTATGCTCACTAACTATTGTAATGAGAAATTGTAAATTCAGCGAAATGTAATTTCTTTTGACAATAAATCTCTTTAACCACATTCCCTATTTTACAACCTTAGTTACAGTTGATATGTTCGCAGCTAGTTGTAGCTGAAATACACGTGTCATTTATATTGTAGACTAGGCATGTCTGTAGTGTCAAGTTGATAAAGATAAAATAAGTCTGTACAAACTTTCATCCTTTATTTGACACACTGAGAAATTGAACCTCTTTTCCCACATGTAGGTCAAAACACTAAAACAAAAATCATTAACGAAGTTCAGATGTCTTGCCAACAAAACTCGAAACTAAAATTGAAAGCTTAACCCGCTAATAGATGGTATTAAGTTAAAGCGATTTTTCATCTCGTAGTTAGTTTTTAATACAGATCTCTGCTTATTTTGAGCAAATAAAGTACCAATCTTCAGATCACATAAATTTTTACTTTTGATTAAGTTTTCAATGGATAAACATTTCAAGCACTTAGCCGCACTTTTAGTTGTTCAGCTAATATTGGCAGATGAAGCTTCAAACTAAAATATTACCTAAACTTCGTCGCGTTACCTAATTGTTTAATTTTATTATAGATACTTAGGTATATTCTCATAGTATGGTATCTGCGCAAGTAGCGTTCGTTCAGTAGACAACTAAAATTGTTGGTATATTTTTAAATAAATAGTAACGGGACCGCTGTGCATTGAAAAAATATAAAATACGAATAGTTTGTTTTTAATTTTGAAATTGTGTTTTATACTAATTACCTACAAAATTTATTTAAATGTTTAAAACATGATTTACATTATAAGTACTAAGTAGGTATAAACTGTGTGTAAAAACGAAGTCAACCCTAGTTTATTATAATGTGCCTAAGTAACATAATTAAAAAATAGGTAAGTTCTAAATAAATAAAACTCTCAATGTATTCCACATGTAATATACTTTATTATTCTTTGGTCACAGCAAGAAAGACAAAAATTCACTAATCTATAGGTTTTGAAAGCTAGTCACATATCGTTGCCATATAGCTACATTTTAAAAGGTTACTCAAATAGACAACTTAATTTCAAATTCTACGACACTGTATCTAAGGGGACATTTATATTTACGATCAGAATTATTATTTTGAGTACATCGACAACAAGACGGAGATATTTTAAAAATGTATATCTAAGCATCATCATCCTATATAAGTAGACATCTTTTGTCTTTAAATTATGTATATATTAATAGAAAAAAATAATAAGCCATGACGTATGCTTTTTTTGTTTGAGAAATAGGAGGTACCTAAATTTGTTTAGAAACTGAAATAGTAATTGCAAGTAGATTAGTATATCAACAGCGGCAATATAATCCATAAAATATTTATTTAAAAAAAATCTCATATGCTTCCATTGTATAGTCTAATTTTACTTAATTGACTTTTAGAATGGTCTTGACAAACTTTTTTGTAAGTATCCAAAATATATCAATATGTTGTTAGATGCAATCTTTATTCTCCTTAAATTTAAAAATTAACTTAATAGCTCAATGATATGGTTTACATCTCAATTGGATATGTAGATGGAATAAAATCTTGTGTTTATTTTGCTGACTTTATTTCCAGATTTCGTCATTAAACGTATATTTCATAAGAAGGAATAATATTACAATAGACATTACATTTTTTCTGAAAATTACATACGTATAAAAAAGCTAAGTTGCGGACACTTGAAAAAATATAGTAAATATGTCATAAAGCAATACATCAATACAACATGCATAAATTTACAATATTTTTTCATTACATTTTTTTATAATACAAACTGACAAACGCTTCATGGCGTTAATTAATTTTATTCTTCTTCTTCGGCTTCGACTTTGTATATTAACTACCCTTTCATTCCCGCTTTACTGTCATGCAATAGCTTATCTACCAAAATTTTCCAAACTTTTATAACCACATCGATGCGATTACGCAAAACGATCACAAATGGGGAGACGAAAACATCTGTGTGTACTTGTATAGTTTTGACACTAAATTCGTTCTTTTTGAGATAAATAATTTTAAATCGGTTTTAATAAAGTAATCATTACTTATTACTTAGTATTGATTACTTTATTAAAACCAGACGATAAGATAGTAGTTATTAAAATTAATTTTTAACACAAAAGCAACAATTAATTCTTTATGCATTTTCAGGTTTAAACTGTAGGATAACTTTAAATAACTTTGCATTATGTTTTTTGTCTATGTTTTGACCTAGGCATTATAATGACACTATTAATAAAATAAAAATTTATTGCAGTGACTTGGATAACATTCCGAACAATATAATCCTTACTTTTGCCGACGACTAATTACCTACCAATTAAAGCTATTTTGAAAATTACATTTAAGAACTTCTTATATAAGTTAGCATAATTATACTTTTAAACACCAATAAAATAATATGTCGATGGGCGAGCCTTCATTACTTAAAAGGATTCCAGCTAATAAGCAAAAGTTCTAATGATTAAAAAATAATATATTCATTATGTCGTTTCTTCACAAACACAAAAGATTTCTGAACTACGTAACATTTTGTTATTATATACCAATTTCAATACATGCTATTTACTACGTGTAATAATTGTAAAACATCAATATTCAATACATCATCATCTATCGTAACAATATAATCCATTAGTCACAGTGAAAATTTTTACATACATAATATACATTTTCATTTTAATAACCATATTAATTCAGCTAACAATCAAAATCAGTCGTTTAAGACTAGAAATAGAAACATTATAATATACTTAGTGGCGAATCGGAGAACATGAAGCTTATTTCAATAGGAAATAGGAAAGCTTTAAGGTTCTGCGATCAATATATATAGTGCGATACAAAAATATAGAATGTGAAGGAAAACACAGTTACTGTTATACTTACGCCATTTCGACGAAAATCAGTATGGAGGGTCCAGACCAGTCTTACAATAACAAAAATTCTGTCATAAGTGTAAAATGTTTTATTTGATATCAAATTTAGATATGCATTGTGTCAAAATCTGCAATATAAAAGGTACCACGTTGATATGATACAAAATTTAAATCAAACCGAAATAAACTGTATTAAATTTACGGGACGAGATATAGGTATACATAGCTAGGGTTAATTGTAAAGGTGAGCAAATTTTAATGTGTGTGTATACTATATAATGACATCGTAAGGTGTGTTCAGCGTGACATCTACACAAGAAGATAAAGAGTATAGAAAGTACACAATTACATATAAAAAATAATAACAAGTCTTAAAGTACTTGGTCGGGAGTTTCTACTAGAATCTACAACTAGGGACATAAGCTCCGATGGTGCACACTATTCACAAGAATATTATAATTTTCAGAAAGTTTACACGATATTCTCTCATGAGAAAAATAATTACAGTCTTTGTAATATAATTTACATTAATACTGATGCTTTATTACATCTTTACATACAAGACCTAAAATTTTAACACGTTCAAAAATCAAATATGGACTTTAAAAATATGAATTCTTTTTAAAATATATTCTTTTAAATATTGTCGACATTTATAATGGACGTAGTGGCGTAATAGAATGAAAGCTGCGAAA
Organism: Doberes anticus; assembly: GCA_018250115.1. Taxonomy (NCBI): domain Eukaryota; kingdom Metazoa; phylum Arthropoda; class Insecta; order Lepidoptera; family Hesperiidae; genus Doberes; species Doberes anticus. Next base: position 3,477 of record DWKW01001282.1, on the reverse strand, counting down.
CGGAAACGTTTTGAAAGTAGTGTGAAAATAATTTACTGATCTGCAAAACGCAATTTTTGTTTCTTGACAAATTCCAATGCCACCTTGTCGGTTGTACGAGATTCGAGCGTTTGGAGAATCGGATGACCTGAAAAAGCATTGTCACTTATATTTTCTGTAGACAAATATCCGTGCTTATGTAGTTAAAACTTTTGTTAAACCTGTTGCTTTTGTTCAATCATGTAAACATACTATTATATTTTTTAAATTAGTGGTGGTAGTCTTACTAGTTTATTTCCATTTTTCTGCCGTAAAGCAGCATTGTTCGCACTGCTGTATTTGAAGGGTTTGGTTAGACAGAGTACACTACTGTACATTCGATCAACCCGCATTCCAACTCAGTAATCAATCAACGCATCTGCGCACAATTTAAAAACATTTAATGTGATAATGACAACAAATTATTTTATAATTATGATGTCGTTATATGATGTTACATATACTCACTTAACTCGCGACTTAGGTAATTATAAAGTGTTAAGTACCATAAGGGTTTTAAGCAAAGTTTTCAACTTAACGCCACTTTCAGTTTTACGAGTCTAGACTGACAATGGATTCTTAATACATTTATGGACTCCACCCACGTGGCTGTTGCTGTTGGCGTTCTTGTTTATCGTTGTTTAATATATAATAAAAATAAACTTCTTATTTACATTACACGGATGAACGTATATGTAGGAACTTGTCCTATAATATTTTTATATGGACGCCGTAAATTGTATCATTGCTACCTACTTGAATAGGTCTAAAGTATTTTGTAAAATTTACTTATCCGTTAGAAGTCCTAAATTGTTAGATCTCTCAACATTGACATTTATAATTCCTCATTTTAATGGATTGCTAATAAACAGATAGAATCTAACTGCTTCCAGCACCTTTTCTTTTTCTTCACAATCGGACTTTATTAAGCTATTGTCTTCTGATGGCTTTAGTATTTACTCTGATTAGGTACGTTTAGGGATTACGAATTCTGCTCTTTGAAAGATTTATTTTTATTTTTGTCTATTTAATGTACTACATAACGTTTTAAAAAGTCTCAGTTAAATCTATTCATATAATAAAAAAACACTTCACAGTCTAGGATACTAAGTAGCGCGGGTGCCATGGACACACACAGACACAAGAAACGCATAGATCGGGAACTAAAATCTAAATTAATCATTAAAATTTTTGCCCCACTGAGAATAAAATTCAATAGGTACCTAAGCAGCAGACCGGCATGTTGACCACTGTTGACCATATGGGTCGTTATGTCAAATTGAACGTATCGTACAATCTCCAAGAATTACTTGGAAAATTATCGACTGAACGATGTGCTCAACATAGCTATCAGCAAAGTATAGCTATCATCATCATTAAGATGTTAATTAAATAATACAAAAATTATCTGAGGTCGCATGTGGATGCGTTGCTACGCATGAGGACTAAGTTGGAGTGCCTCTTGTCCTGTGTCTTCGGCCGAACTACAGCCTTCAAACCGAAACACAGCAGTTCTCACACTACTGCTTTACGGCAGAAATAGGAGCAGCGGTGGTGCCGCCGTAGGCGAGCCTTTGACATAAGACTCTACCACCTCCAAAGAAGTCGAGAAATAGCGGCAGTACGTATCTGTACGAGAAATAGATTGCTAACTAGAAACACGAGTTAACTGCAAATAGAGAATAAGACTCACTGCGATCGTGAAGTTGCATGAGAGGAAGCTCGACAGGGCGCAGTGGGTCGGGCGGCGCGTGGCTGTTGACGCCGGGCACGCGCGCGAGCGGCACGAAAGCTTCGCCCGCGAAGTCGTCCGCCGTCAGCACGTCGCGGTCCCACACCGACAGCGCCAGCGTCGCCTGAGCCGAGCGGCACGCCTCAAGCGATACCGCGAACTCGAAACACTCGTCCCATATTGGGTTCAGGGTTTTCTGTTCATATTCGAATTACGCGAGTAATGATAAAATAATTTTAATTTCTCTGGGACATAATTTAAATGTTCACGATTTTGTATTTGTCATAAAAATAATAAAAATATTCTATTGAAATTTGAATAACATACTTCTAAAAATCAAATTTTATAAAATCTATATCATAAAATTAATCGTGAAAATAATACATCTGTAAGTGAAAAAACTGCTAGGTTATTTGTCAGATATTATTGTTTTTATTTCAAGCTAGCGAAACGCTTGGAATTTTCCGTTCTCGTGGGAACCCGCGATTTTTTTTCCCTATATAGAAAAAAACACACTCGCATATAAATCTTGTTTTATATAGAAATGCAATGTTGTGTTAAAATTTCAAGTCAGTTCACTTACTTTTCGAGTTTTGCGGACATAAACATACGAAAGCAGATTTTTTATATATAGAGGTAAAGTACCTAATATTGCACTGTATACAAGATACACGTGGTATTAATAAGAACTCGGCAGATAATTGTCAAAAATGTCGAGAACTTAAGGTTAAAGTAAAATTGTCTTGTACTTACGTGATTAGAGAAATGACTAAAGAAAAAAAAATACACATAGATAAAGTTTAAGAAATAAATGATTTTATCATTACCTTTTGAACATTAGTGCTTTGTTCATGAGCCTTGGGGAACAGACGTTTCGGAAGCAGTTCCAGCACCACAAATGGGTCGCTCAATCCATTGGGGTCTAACGGAATAACGTCACGCGCGGAGAGCACTTCCACGCAGAGCGAGTCATGATTGAAGTATACTCTAAGAAATAACCATGTAATAAATATGTTATCCTTGGATTTCTGCATCTAAAGTACGGATTCTATCCTAATTTTTAAACAGATGAAATTGGTACTAAATTTTCTGATTCTTAGTAGTTTTTGCAAACATATGCTATTCTTCGTTTGTTCGCTTCACAAGTTAGTATACCTACATACACGCTTACTATTATATCCTTTTGTTTTGTCTACGTGCGATCTTTATCAATTAATCTGTTTTTGTTATTGCGATTCTTTGCATATCACACATGCAGTAAAACTTATACCCAACCGGTCGCCTAGTTTTCGTCTTTTGCACTGTCGCATGGCGCATCATTGTGTGACTGATGAGCATTGCACAACAGAATTGAGACATCAGACAGAGTTAGGTTCGTCGCATAGCATATCATTGCTTCTAGCGCTAATACAATCGCTAGGTATCAAATTGGTTTTGTTCAGAAGATTTGCGTCGTCGTTTGCATATCGCTTGGCGTACTGTCAGTAAATATGATAAATCCACCACTATTTAGAAGTTTGCGTAGTAGTTACATTTCGTGTATTATGATAGATTTGTCGTTTGCACTACCGCTTAGCATACATTTGCTTTATATGATAAATCGAATACTACTATTTATCAGATTTGTGCAATCGTTATTAAAAAAACGTTTTTTTTATCATCATCATCATCAACCCATTATTGTCCCACTGCTGGGCACGGGTCTTCTCTCAGAGATGAGAGAGTTT
>DWKW01001281.1:0-13094 GCA_018250115.1 Doberes anticus | reverse complement strand
GCAGATTTTTGAATGATGAATTTACCTTGCCTTACCTTAATTTCTGTACCTCGTCTGGGTGTTTGTGTGCTTGTTTCTGTGTGTCCATGGCACCCACGACACAGGTTAAATCTTACTGTGGGGCAATGAGTGTGAAACGTTATTTACTATTTATTCATTTTCTTACAAGTGAAAGACACCCTTATATTCTCTTCCTAGTGCCCAGAATACCGCGAGCGTCTGAAGGAAGCTGGTGGACCACTGCCACCTCACCCGGTGCCACCGGCGGCCTTCCTCAAGTTCTTCTCCCTCTAAACCGACTCCGGCCTAACCACTGCGGTTATACGCACTGCATGTACCGTGTCGCCCGACGTGCTACATTTACATGTCGATGGTAAAATCGTTGATACATGCGTTACAGGTATTTTAATACATAATATACATGGCGTTGGCCTACGAACGTCGTAGTTACTATTTATGTACATTGTGCTTCTTGCAACTGATGTTTCATTAGTCAATGTATGATTAATATGACGCAACTATGGCGTCGTCGGATCGAGACTGCAGTGTCGATTTCTGAACGAGAGTGAGCCGTCAATGTCACTCTGGCGCAATGACAAACGGGCAGCCATGGTGGAGCACCTTTTAAACGCCTTCGGATTCTAATCCCTTTTCAATCTCAGTCTATATTGCGTGTTAGATAAAATCAAGCCATTATGTGATACGCCTTTTTTTTTAGCATGACCTGTATACGTGGAATCACCGAATGATGACACAACCGATGAAAAATCAATTGATTATCAATTACACGATATGTAGACTAAGATTAAAAGGCATTCGAATTGAGACGTTGGCATCCGTCGACGACGTCCCGCCAGTGACATTGACAGATCACTTCGTCCAGAAATCGACACTTATGTCTTGATCGAAAACGACTGTCACGCCCTTACATGTTCTGTTCACAAGATGAGTGTTACAAAATATTTATGTATAAACTCGAGCAGTAATGTTCATCTATTACAAACGGTGTCATTTCATGATAAAGATACATCTATTTTTCTTACTCGAGCAATCAATCAGAGAGACTGATCCAATGAGATCGATTGACTGAAAATTCAGTATTAATGGTTTTGTTCAGTGTTTTGACCTATTAAGAAAGTTACTCTCTTCGATAGAGTTGTTTGATGAATTTGGCTGTATAAAGTATATCTATGGCATTGTGTTGTAGTGAAAATCCGTTTTCAGTTCCAACACGTTTAAACTTTAAATGGATCTTCACTATAATATATGTATACTAAATCTGTGGTAGCAATAGTGCTTACCTGAAAGCACCAAAGAGTGAAGTTGTATGCTGTACATATGTACATCTTGCTGTTCGTATTTTTCTAGTACTATGATGTACTGCTATCTAATGTGATTACTGTTATGATCTTGCTTAACTAATCTGATTTAAATATTTTGTTAGGACTTCCTTATCTAAGTATCAATTTATGTACCCTAGATAAATAAATCAGTACCTAATAATGTATATTTGCCACTAAGTAAACTGTTTTTAATTTTCATTATTCAGTATTTATATATTTTAAATATTTCAATGCCATGTACTGCATAACAATATGATTTACTGTATATGACGTAATTATATGATGTGTACTGCTTGGAAAGAGGTCTATGTTGTGGAGAAATGTATTCTACCAGACCTATATGGTATTATGAACTTTATTCTACAATACGTGGCGGAAAGGGCTCTGCTGTTTCATAAGGCAGCTTAATATATTTATATGCGTTAATTATGACAAACACAGTTCTTAATAAAATGAATAGTTTCTTGTAAAATGTACCAACCAAAAAGTGTTCTATTTTAAAAGTGTTCTATGTTTGTCTGTGACAACTATGTAGATTGTCTTACGTATTCATTTTTTCGGTACGTATTGGCTATGTATTAGTTAGTTGCGCTGGTGTTTATATTATTATTCTACATGTTTGCAATTGCATTCGACTATTAGAGGTTATGTAATTTGACTTTAAAAAATTGTCTGTACTGATGAATACAGGGTTAAGAGGCAAGGCGGCTTCTTGAAGTGTGACATGCTATGATTGCACCCTTAATATTTTGACAACTTCTATGTAACCATCTTCCAAATAATAAGAAGTATACATACTTAATTATATGTACCAATTTATACAGCAATATACTTACTCATTCTTTGTTTCGTGAGATGTGTTTATATTTAGCTTTTTACAGTTTATTTGTTTTTTCCTTGTGTATTACATTGAGATAATTTTACTACAGGTTATACTGTCTTGTATGTTCAACTGAATGCAGGTATAGTATTGCAGACTACAGTGTATTAAGAACTCATTCTACAGATACAATAAAAATCACTTTTAAAATTTAAACTAGTTACTGTTTCGGGCTAAAATTACCATTGTTTTTCAACTAAGAATTTGTTCATTGATGTCTGAGAAACCTATAGATCAAATAATTTTTCAGAATACCATATTTCTGAAGTTATTTTTGAATTGCCCATGAATGTTTCTCGCTTTATCTAGAATGTTAAATTAAATGAACATCCATTTAATGTTCGATTAAAAATCAAATTCATGATCTCAAATACTTTGATCGTATGAATGGATATTATTAACATACCTCATGTAATACTCCATGCAACAGCTTTTCCTAATACATTAAAATTATTTTAATATTAAAAAATGAAGTACATACATTTACAAATATGTATACTCGTCTATATTAACAAGAATATGCACGCAGATAATTTTTCAAATGTCTTTGAATTTTATAATAATCATAAAATATTTAGGTAGGTAAACTATAAAAATTAATGCATTTTTTTAAAATGAAATTGTTAAATTATTGGAAAATTAATATTTTGTAGCACAAACAGATATAATATGATGTATTACCTTAAACCAATATAGGACAATACAATTTTGAAGAATAATACTGTCATCAACAGTTTCTATACTCAAGTATAATTTATGTATAATGCTGGATACCATATATAACTCATCTTGATTGAGGTAGAATAATAGGTAAATCTAATATATCCATTTAAAGCATAATTTTGAATGAATTTTAAAGCAAGTAGTTTTCTTATTTTTAGAAGAGCTTTCTAGAAGAGTTTATAGGCATTTGTTCAGAAGTAGATGTTCATAAAAATGTGTGGTCTCATTGTTTGCTTGTAGTTAAGAAACAACTTTAAATGTGGGAAATTTATTTCTGAAGTTATGACATGCGCGAATAAAATTGGTAAGCTAATAATAATGGTTGGATATAATTGTCACTTTTAAAAATAAATACATACATATTTTACCAATAACTCCAAGGGATGTTATATAAGCAATTGCTTCATACCCACCCACTTATTTCTGTATTACAATGACATCTATATAAAGATATATTATAAATATATAGTATTATTAATATAAATAAATAACTTATTAGAAAAGTCGTGATTTCGAAAAAAACACATTGTAGGAATGCTATAAGGGTAAGATGCAATATTTTTCTATAAGACAAGTAGTGTCAATTTCCAAATTTTAAAAATTGTTATGGTTAAATATTACTAGTTATAGCATTCAATACGTTATGGGAAACTAGTGGTTTTTTTCTCATTCTTCAATTGTTTCAAAAAGAGGTACTAACCTTTTTTTTCTGTATTGAGCATGCTGCATTCTTGTCCATGCTCAAATCAGCGAAGGCTTAATCCATGTAAATTAAATTGGAAAGCTTACTTACTAAAATATTTTGTATATGAATGTTCCTTTCAAAAATTTTGATGTTAGTTTTGTAGTTAAGATAAAGTATCTTTAGTAAATAAATAACACTTAACATAGCAAGAGCATGTAGGATTGGATTTACAAATACAGCAATAATTCCATCTGAGTTTGTATGTGGTTGTGCTACATCTGCTTACAAATAGTTTGAAACAGCTGAACAATGTTCCAAGCTGAACAACATTAATGCTTACATTGCTGCTTACTGAAGGAATCAATGCAGCAATGTTACTGCCACAGGCTAGCCTTCGACATAAGACTACCATAAATTTAAACTGTATTGCTGTAGATTTTACACACTTAACAATATCCAGACCAATTACAATTCAGATTAAATTGAGACAGTTCGACAAGGCCAAGCATTTTTAATAAGTGTTTGTGTAACTGTGGCATATTCAGAAGTATCTTTTAACATCACCAGTGACCATAAATACAGGCCTAATTTTCGTTCAACAGTTTACATTTAACTGCTTCTGTCCAACACAGTAATGTAAGATAAATTGCTATATATAACTTGTTTCTATAAGACAGATAAAATACCTAAGTCTGATATTAATTATATTATCAAACTGTTGTATGCGTAGTGTGACAAAATTATGGTGAAATTAAATTTTGTAGTTTTGTAGAGAAATTTATGTTCATATGCTATTATGTAAATGTTTCTCGTTTTAATCCCATGCAGCCTAAGTCTATGTTTTTTAAATATTGATTCGAAGCTTGAATGGCAAGGGCAACAGTCTCCTCTGAGATGAGAGGCTATAGTCAGCCAAGCCAGCCAAGTGTAAATTGACTGACCGGATTAATTGACTTGATAACTTGATTGACTAATAAAATTGATTTTTTTTACACCTTTTAAATGTTTATAATTCATGTGCAAGGCTTACAACATAGGAAAATTAATTTATTATATCAAAAACAAGAATTACAAAATTTAAATTCACCAATACGTCCCTTTGTAGAAGTAGTGTAGTTGTTGATATTGTGATATTTTTTGATCAATAACCTGTAGTTGAGTGTTCGTCCCCAAGAAGCTAACACATTAGATAATAATTTTAATATTAAGATGCTTATTTACTCACTTGAAGTCATTTTAGTTAATCTGTGATGTGTTGTTTTTGTTTGTTTATGGAAGGGAATTGTTTCGTCATTTACTTGTGTTCTCACTATCCTAATAATACTTTAAAATAAAGTTATTTTGAATATGATTGTTTTTATTTATCCAACCTTTGTCCAAACTGTTTGTAAGCTTGTGTTATAAATAATCTGAATCACAAAAGGCGGCAATTAAGTTACAACATATGGACAGTAGTTTATTTTATTATTTTATAAAATATTACTAAGACAATTTAGATCTAACAGACAGTTAAAACAAAATAATGATTTGTCTTATATTCTCACTTTGAACATAGGTGGCAGAGGTATTTTATGGTGGCAGTGTTGTGTTGGGAGCTACTGTCATTGCAGTGACACCAACACAGGAGTGTGAATATACTGGACAGGAGGCATTTCAACTTTGTCCTCAGAAGTAGCAATGTATCCACGCATAACCTCGGATGGAATTTCACTTATTTGAGAATGGATGTAGATGTCCATGGGTTGCAATATTCACTTAATATCAGGTGGCCAGCATAGTATTTTGCTATTTTATTAAAGTAAAACAAAATATAGGTGAAATTTAACAATAACATAATATGTTAACCGACTATTTATCAGATGTACAGTCAGTAGTTACACATTTCTTTTTCCATTCAAAGCATACATTCATACTAAAATTACTTACATACAAAGAAATAACAATAGAATATATAAATCTTACATTTTATATACATCAGATATATTATCACATATCGATATACTGTCGATTCGCGAAAACTCTAAAATTTCCACACGGCAGTGTATCTTATCTAGTACATGTCACAGTGCAACCAACTAATACCCCGAATAGCCGAATCGCATACAACGTACCAATATCATGATTTTTACGTGCTTCCTGTATAGGCGAGTTCGTTTTTAACAGCTTCACAGTGTCGCGTCAAGTCTTTAAGTTTATACACTAGATCTTGCAACTGCTGCGTACCACAAGTGAACCGTACGTCCGCGCCATCAGTCTTCAGTATCACTGTGTATAGTAAATTATCTGAACCGACGCCGGGCGTATTAGTCAATACCTCCAACTTCCATTCTACATCGGTGATTTTAGGCAAGAAATTTGTTTCTAAATTCTTCGGCTCCATTGTATCAGACACTTCGACTTAACTTTCTTAATGGGTTGCAGGCATTCGATTTTTATTACAAGATGAAAAAATGTTAAAAATAAATAAGGATCTGATTCCAAAAACGCACGCGTTATTGCTCACTGACAAACAATATACTGAAAATGTTAGGCCTCAGCCTGTCGTAATTAATTTGTGTATGATATGGATTATGGACAATACACAACAGTATTACCAACTCCTAAAAATATGTAAAGCTAAAATCAAAATTACTAATAACCTCTAAAATTAATTACAAATTATGCTTTTTAATATTCTTTATTTAAAAAATACTTGAAATTTAAAGTTTTACTATTTAATACATTTGGGCATAATCTAATAAACATATTTTAGATGATGAATGGAAAGTGTTAACATTTTAATACAATAAATAATTATATTTAAAAAATTAAAAAGTACTTGGTATTAGTACTACCCCTATAAATACAAAGCCCCTTTTTCCCATCTCACTTACATGTAACTACATTGTAACTATCCCTAAATTTGGTGGGGGGAAACACCTAAATTGCAAACCCTGACACATGTTTCCGACGTTTCAAAATTTATTCTACCCTCATACCATTCCTTTAGAAATAATAATTTAAATATCTCTTATAGTCAAGCATAAATTAGATTTATTTTAATTGTTACTATAGGTACTATTATGAGTACCTACTGCATTTATAATATGACAATTGAAACAGTACTCGTAAGTTGTGTATTTAACAGTAACTTTCTTGCGCAACTGTTTTAACAAGTTCAAATGACCTCTCCATTGTCGACCAGAATCGGTTTGAAGGGTGAGGTTCGACAGACACAAGACACAGGACGCAACTTAGTCCTCAGGAGTAGCAAATTGTCCACATACGACCTCAGACAGGTCTTCCGTCATAGTTGTGGCTTAATACAGATGTCCATGGGCTTCAGCGACCACTTAACATCTATTGATCTGCATGCTCGTTTGCTATACTTTTAAAAAAGGCCAATGAAAACATTTTTTGTTTGACATTAAGAGTACAATTTTCTACTTGCAAGGCTTTTTTGAGTCGAAACAATAGAATCCAAGGCTAAGAAATTAGACACTGAAACAGTTACTACAAACTGTTTGAATTTTAGCGGGAAATATAGAAGCATCCTTGCAAGTGATACATTTATTACGAGAATGTAAGTTTATCTACAAGAACGACTATTAACTTTCAGTAGAATATGAGTGGTGTGTTAATATAACTAAAAGCGGCTTGCCATTAGTACCATTCAATGCATTCGAGGTATTTTCAAGCAGGTTAGCTATAGAAAACTACATTTACACCACGCATTATACAGATATAGGTATATAATTAACTGAGCTACGCTAATTAGGGGTCGTTAATTTTAGCATGTAATATCTACAAAGTATTAAATAATAGTCGTTCGGACAGTGATCTTGCCCAACAGATGAACGCTTAGGATAGTCGCCGACAAAAAAAAACAATTTATATTACAAAATCGTTAGTTTATTTAATTTCCGTACAATAACTTTATCTCACATCAAAAAGAATACGTCTATTTTTACATAAGTTTTAATACGTAACAAGTTGGTTAAATCAGTTAATAACAATTTGTCAATCCATCATGTTATTTAAACATAAATATTCAAAAATGGCGCTAGAATATATTTGAAGCACAAATACAACCTAAGATATTATATTGTGGCTATAGTATTGAACAATAGCATTTTGATCTAAGGCATTACATTATCGAAAACACATACTATTCTTAAATTTAAAGATATACCAGAAGCATAAGAAGTTCACCAATGGCTAGTGGGGTGGAATATGGCCTAAACCAGAGGTTCCCACTTTTTTTCTCATAGACCTCTTTCAAAATTTAGCTGGTACTGGTGGACCCCCTGCAGCTACATTTCTACCATATTCCCAAAACTCGTCAAAAATGTGAAGATTAGATCTATGGCAATATGTATTGCGGCTGTGTTCCAACCACGATTTGATAGTTTTCGAATAATAATAATCGAACAAATTATATAATGATTTGATCAATATTACATTTCGATTCTGGCGCCCCTCCAAAACTGCCGCCCAGGGCAGGTGCCCTCGCTACTCCCCCTGCCCCCCACTAAGATCCAGGACTGCGTGCCCATCAGTAGGACAGTAATACGTAGATAATGATGATTACAAGTAATTAATTATAAGTAAGTTGTACTTCTATGAGGGTTTATAAGATGACAAGACATTTCAGACATGGAAGTCATTCCGAAGAACCACGTTGGCGCCAGTGAGCGGAACATATATTTGAAATATTTTTTTCATACTTCCTACCATTGGTGCTTAATTAAATAAAAAATATGTTATTGTTCAAATAATCATTAGCCATTTACATTTAAAAAAGCATCACAATATTAATTTCAGTAGGTACTTTGCATATTATATACCTCAGTTGAGTAAATACATGGTTATAAAGACTACAGGTTTTAAATATAATAATAAACTGATTAACACACAGTTATACAATATACATGTATTAATTTTTGTAAAATATGATTTACTATTAATTAATTGTTGAGAATAATTAATTAATAATAATCGCTATAAAATCTATTTGTATGTATATTAATTGCACTTAGGTGTTTTGCCATCAGACTTGTACTGCTACGGTTAAGACAGTTGTAGTCTGAAAATTAAACACTTGAGTATGTATTCAATACACACGAATCATGACATGTAGTGACCATCATTTTTGGAAACTTTAACTACCATAAAGTAAAAAACATCACTCCTGCCAAAACTACGTTAAAGGTGAAGTAGTCAAGCAAGCGTTCCATACGGCGACAGTGGCACGGAGGTATGAAGCGCGAAATAAAACACGACAGATTAGGGTCCGTTCACATATAGCGGCTCGGAGAGAGCTTGATTTTTCACAGCCGTTGAACTACTTCACTGGCGTATAGGCTCGAAATCGATCTAGCCGTACATACACTGCCTGGGTCCGCGTTGTGTTAGCTCGGCTAAGCTAATCTAAGGTATACTTTTGGAGCCGGCAAAGAGCAGGCAAATTGAACCGTTCGGTCGCCCGAGCGCAAAATAACACGGAATCTGAGAACCGGTTGTATACTTTCAATGTATCATACAATGAAATACGATCTTTTGTTGATCTGCTCTCCGACGTCTATATGAACGGACCCTTGATGTGTCTCAGTTTAGTTACGGCGGAAGTGATGGAACACACGGTAGTTAAAGTTACCATAATTGAAAGAAACTGACAAAACTTGTATAAATAGGTCTACTTATACGATATATGTATAATATGTTTATATATTTATACAGAATGGAAACTTAAGCACACTTCTATTGGAACTGACAACTATTTTGACATCGTTTGACGACAAAAATTACAAATCCGATAGGGCCGTACAAGAACATGAGAACCATCAATGTTTTTTTTTCTAACTTCTAATTTAATCTGTTTTAATTAACCTTTCCCCATTAAGTACCTAACGTTTCCATCCTGTACAATCTGTAATACATCCAACCAATTAATTGCACTTCGGTGTATGCCGCCAGACTTATAAATCACCCTACATCAAAAAAATGTAGCAGCAAAATGTCTGTAAAATAAATAAAAAAATAGTACATACAGGTATCATCTAAAGTAGAACTAAAATTCAAATTCAAATACGTGGGGTATTCTTTATGATGTTCTGCGTTCTTTATGATGTTTTAGACTCATATTTTTTTATTAAAATAGAATTAGTAAAAGCGGGATATTTATTTTCATTAGCGGGCGATTTGGTAGCGATTAGGTAATTATCACTCGCTTTAACGGTGAAGGAAAACATCGTGACGAAACCCCCATGTCCGTGAGTCTTCTACAACGGTCTCACGTGAATTCCCCAAATCTGCACTTGGTCAGCGCGTTGGACTATAGCCTAAACTTTCTCGTCTCAGAGTGTCAACCAGTGTCCATTAGTTAGACAATAGTGGACTGACACGCACCGTGTTCACGGGTGGCCTGGTCCATGCGGGTAGATGTAGATTTTTTTTAAGAGACCGTAATGCTTAAGATCGCTTTCGACTGCCAGTAGTAGCCGTAGCAGGATCGAGAAAGATGGTAGATCCTTTTATCTGTTCTTAAGAGACACCATCCACCCGCATCTACCACTGCTGCGTTTAATCACTGCGCCGAATCATCGGGAACGCCACAAATATGCGAATCGCGGTAAACATCAGTATGGGACGTGTATACCACTAGATAAATAAAAAACAGATTATAGATCCACTACCATTTTGCGCTCTCTAGGCTTGTGATTTATTGGCGGCAGCAGTATTCCTGCTAAAGTTTCCTTCTAATATGGAAAGTCACCAGATCAATAAAATGGCTTTTAAAGAAAAAAAAAATCTTTATGATCTATATTTTTCGAGAAGAGACACTACTTTCCCAAGCCTCTTCTATTAAATGAAATGTCATAGTGAAATAGATTTAGGCTTTCGTAGGAAGCCACAGTACGTCCAATACATTACTTAATTAAATCTTTTGAGATTCGTAACACAGAACATAGGTAATAATACATATATACATACAACCAAAATTTGATAATAAGAAATATAATATTTTTAATATGTAGAAAATATACCTCGTTTGCACACTATTACTCCCGAAGACTACAATGATACAACAGGCAAAATGGTTGAAATTGATTTGTTGCTACGATTTGCGCGCCATCTGTTGTACGTTGGTGGTACTATCAAAAACTTTACCGGGCGTGCGTACAATAACTCACAGTTAGATTGTAATCGGATGATTTAGGAGCGCATAAGAGTACAAATATTCATTTATATATATTATTTATTTATAATATTGATTAATATATTTATCAATAATTACTCAGCTATTAATAAGTATTAGTACCTTCCAGCAATTAAAATGAAACAATCAATGCTTCGGAGCTGAAATAAGAACATGAGAGATGGTATTTAGGAAAGTCCACCATCTCTACAATAATTTTGATTTATATCGAATGGACAGAAGAAGCATCACAACTAAGTGTTTGAAAGTTGGCGAAAATTAACACCAAGATTTCATTCAGTCGCATAAAACTTACTGAGAAAATATAGAAAATATAATATATCTTCATAAATAGAAATTATAAGAAGTTATCAAATTTACTTTAACTTAAAATTATCAAGTACATAGTATATTAAAAAATATTAGAACACAACCTTAAGAATTAAAAAAAACATTGGCAGTTATGTTTTTGTGTCAGAAAAATATTACATTGTATATCAATAGTTCTATTGTAGTTTATTTAGTAATGGCACTAAGGGAGATTTTTTCTATCGAGCCTGAAGTGATTACGAAGATTCGAAAAATATTACCAGCTTTCAGCATAAAGGGAGGTAAATTAACAAAATGTATATATTATTATATTGTGCAGTGAGGCATGTAAAGTAAGTAAAGTAAAATCAACAGACAAGATTCTCCGAAAATGTAAGCATTTTGATCACATTGATGGCTGTATGAGCTAAGATCCTTTTGCATTTCCTGCATGATTCAAATTTCGCACACATGCAATACTGGTTATTATAGTTTTAACTTAATGAATTCATTCGTTGCAGTCCAAGTCCCATACTTTGATTGAATTGAGTTTTAAGCAAATCAGAATAAAACATATATATTGTAATAAGTAAATAGATTGCAAGATGCTTTTATAAATTAATAACTTTATATTGATATGAAGTAACAAAAATTTGATGTTTGTATGCTAACCTTATAAACATCGGACATGAAAGTATTAATTCTAATTCACATTCAATTACAAACAAATACGAAAACAAATTTTTATGAGCTTTAAATGTATGACAATTAATAAATAAGTAAGCGAATAACCAGATTACATCTGAAAAAAACATTTGGCACTTGTTATGTCCAGAGTCTAGTACAAGCAAATTATCTTTAAAAAATGATATGATAAATTAAAATGAATGATAAGAAATGATTGCAAGTGAAACCTTGTAATTGAAAAATAAAGCACTATTAATATTTGATAATAAATTGCTATGATTAGCAATATTGATATTATTAATATCAAAAAGTATAACCCATTACAAAGTTTGTTTCGTTTCGAACGTATAAAATATGTATTTTTTGTTTTAAATTACAATAACTAAATATTTTTGCGAATTAAAAAAAAATAGTTACTAAATGTTTTTTTTATTTTATTGCTACTGCAATTCATTTCATGGTAGCAAAACTATCATAAGGAGTAAATAGCAGTAATAATAATAAAAAACAATTAGAAGAATTCTATTGAGTAAAAGAATTGAGTTATTTGAGTAGGTCTTTAAAACAAAAAAGAATAATATCAAACAAAGACATCTAAAAAGTGGAGTTGTCACAGAAGACACAATTAAAGTAATTAATGGAAACATTCCTAAACAGACAAAAGAGGGAAAATTCTTGAAAATTTACTTATAGAATGCAAGTTCCACTTTATAGATACCTCCATTTGACTACTTCCTGATAAAGGTACGTTACCAAAAGCATTATACCAATTCCAAAGATTTAATTCAGCGTTTCATTTTTTCTAGGATGGGTATGATCATCTCGAAGGACGGTCGCTTGCCAGGATCCTCGTTCATGCAGATCTTGATCAGCTTGGAGATGTGCGGGGACACTCCCGGTGGAATGGTCACTCGGAGACCTTCGAGCGCTATCTTCATACCACACTCCATCGGGGATAGGTCTGCGAATGGTATCTGAAAATACATAGGACAGAGTTTATGCCGTGGAAAATACAAAATTCGATGGCGGTAGTCTTATATCGATGGCTCGCTTGCTGCATTACAGCTGCACCTATTTATGCCGGTAAGCAGCAGTATGCATATTAGTGTGTTTCGGTTCAAAGGGTGCGGTTAGGCAGACCGTATTGGGATACCTCCTGCATTCCAACTTCATCATTAGCAGGAGCGAAGCACTTCAGGTAAGAATTCCATCCAATATTTCGTCCTTCATCGTCGCACGGCAAATTACCACCCCTACCTCCGTACAAAACGGTTCTCATCTTCCTTCCTT